>ML780630.1:75079-128664 GCA_009831015.1 Picea engelmannii
TGATTATCTTTATGTTGTGGTTGATCGATTTAGCAAAATGTGTATTTTGATGCCTTGTAAGAAGCAGGTTACAGCTGAACAAATGACACAAATGTTCTTTCAAAATGTTTGGGTGCATTTTGGATTGCCTAAATCCATTATTTTTGATCGAGATTCTCGATTTATTGGAAGTTTTTGGTCGATTTTATGGGCACTCATGGACACCAAACTGAAAAAAGAACATCTTTTCATCCGCAAACCGATGGTCAGATAGAAGTGATAAATAGAACAATGGTGCATCTCCTTCGTGGTTATTGCAACAAGCATCCTAAACTTTGGGATGAGCATTTACACTACATTCAACATGCTTACAATTGAGCTAAGCACTCTTCCACTCAAACATCGCCATTTGAAGCATGTTTTGGCTATTTGCCCAAATCTCCTTTATATTTTATCTTTGGGAAGGATATTTCTATTGATGGTCAATATGACATTGATAGGGCATAAAAGTTCATTGAACAAATTCAGTCGATATATCAAATGGTGCAAGAGTAGTTGGAAAAGAGTCAAGCCAAGTACAAGATGAGACATGACAAGCATCATGTTGATCACAGTTTCCAAGTTGGAGATGAAGTTTGGCTTTACATTAGTAAGGAGAGGCTTAAAGGAGAACGTAAAAAATTGAAACCAATTCGATATGGTCCTTTCAATATTATCGACAAGATTGGTAACAATGCCTTCCGTTTAGATTTGCCTCCTTATATACAAATGTATGCAGTTGTTAATGTTGAGAATTTGAAATTGTACGAGCCTCCTTTGATTGATGATCAAGGAGAGCATGTTCAGATTCTTTCTATAGATGATTTTTCCCCATAATATCTTACAGAACTGCATGAAGACACAATCCTTGACAGGAGAATGCGAACTTCAAAACGAGGAAATGTGGAGTATCTTCGAGTTGGTCTTAAAGGTACAAATCCAAGCAAAGCCAAGTGGATTGAGGTTGGAAAGGTGAGGGAACTATACCCTCATCTTCAGATAGACTGAAAATAATCTTTTGGAGGTCCAAAAGCTTTCCAATGGGGAGGTGTGATCCAGGGGATCAAATTTTGCTCAAAATTCAAAGTGCTCGGAATCACTTCAAATTGAACGAGAGCATAGGCCTTGTCATCACAAACCCAACGCAACTCGTTTGGGTTCAAACGGACGTCGAGAGCGAGAGATATCACGTTCTGTTCAAAACGACAAACAAGCAAAAAAAAGGGATGCTGACTGTACAGTCCGTACGAATGCTGACATGGCAGGCCGTACGACACATGGCAGATAGTTGTGTGGACAGTTGGCATATGACGTGGCTTGTTTGCAGTGAATGAGATAGCGACATGTGGCCCAATCAATGGCCACCACGTGTCACCTATGTATTGGTTTAAAAGTTATGTTGTTGGCTGGAGTCGACCCTGTGACCTCCGGGCAGGGTAAAGCCTTGGGAAGGGCCGCCCAACCGGTGCGCCCACATGTGTTACTTAACATATGTATGCGTTTGATTATATTTGAGTTTGAAAATATGTGAATTGGGGCGTGAACCAGGGGCTAAGCCCCGACCCACGGTTATATATGTATTGCATACAACCATTGCTATGGGAGGTTAAACCCACGGTTATATATATGTGTTGTGTAATCGTTATGGTATGCGCACAGTTATACATATAACATGTGACCATTGTGGATGCGCGTGGTTTAATCCTATGGTTATATATATGGTTTAAACTTTATCTCTGTTGTATTGCGCGTGGTCATGTGGTGGCCATGTGCCCACGTGCCTTGGTGGTTAAGGGCCAACGCGTAACCGTTCGACAATTTGTACCGGTTGTGCGGTTGCGACCAGTGCTGAGTTTTTCCACATAAATGCGCGTGGGGGCTAGGTTGAGCCAACAAGGGTGCATTTTGGCGATCCAGAGATAACAAGCTTGAAGGGGAACTTCCAGGAAGCCTATCTTCTTCAATTTTTGGCCAAACGAGGTGCCGAAAAAGCCCAGCTAAGGGTTTTTGGACGTTTTGAAGCCATTGGAGCTGTCTATTTGGCATTTTGAACATTGTAAAGCACATTTTTGAGCACTTTGAGCAAATAATACAAAAGATCCATTGGAAGCTGGACCAGGAGATGTAGCCCAAGAGAGGAGCGAACTCCTTTATCATTTGTTGTGTTATGTGTTTTCTGTTCACTGTTTATTGCTGTTGTTATATGCATCTTGAATGAGTAATTTATATAAAATTTGTGTTGCAAAGTTGATCCATTTGCATTTTAACACATAAATTAAAATCTTGCAAATAATTTCAAGAATACAAGTCTTCTTCATTTTTAGATCAGTAGAGGTCCAATAGTGTGCAACAACTGCCAACAACCAGGACACTATGGAAGGGAATGTCCACTTCCACCTACGACATGCATGTATTTTCGTGCAAAAGATCATGATACATAGGTCTATCCAACATTATTCGGTAAAATTCAAGAAAAGAGAAATCAAAACAATAAGAATGTTTAGTGGATTTATGTAGAGGCAAGGGATGATGGAAGAAATATCAACATAGTTATGCACGGAGGAGCTAAGAAAAGAGCTGATGCAGTACGATAGGATCCATCACAACACCAATGGGTGAAGAAGAATATTGAACCACATAAACAATTTGATGCGAGGAAAGAAAAAGAAATATTCAAGGACGAAAGACAGGAGTTCCATAGGCAAGACGTTGCATCTACATCAACTGCGCATCACACCTAGAATGTACCAATGTACGAAATTCCCTCCTCAATGGACCACCCCAATGAAACACAAGTTGTAGAGCAAGTAAGTACCATAAAGACTTTTATGCAATCCTATGTTAAGCTACTGAATGATCAATCATCTGTTAAATTTTTTCAAAATATGTTAGAAAAATGTAACACAGAATTAGAGGGGAAGTTAGAACATAAAACAGTAGTCACCTCCATACAAGAAGGAGTACAAGCAGGGAATTCAATTCGAATGCTAACATTAGATATTTCAATACAGGGGACATTATACTAGATTTTGGCTATGAAGTAAATGTGTTACCTAAGAAGACATGACATTGTATGGGAGAGCCCACACTAGGCTATTCACTTGTCCAATTGAAGTTAGAAAACCAACATAAATTTATACCAATTGGAAGGCTTAAGGGTGTGACAGTAGATCTAGATGGAGTGCGCACTAAGGCAAACTTTGAAGTAATAGAAACAATAGATGGTACAACACCTTATCCAACATTGCTTGAGCTGGATTGGGAATTTGATAACCAGGCCATAATCAACTTGAAGACAAGGAAGATGACATTCGAATCAAGAGAATATAGAGTCATTGAGCCATTAGATCAATCATAAGGAGAAAGGTTTGTAGAATCGACTTTCTTAGACCTGGAGGAAATCAACCAGTTATACAGAACCACCATGCGTGAAGAAGATTATGTCAACCCAACTGCAGATGGAGTACTCAGTTGGAGGAGCATCACATCATGTGCTTCTGACTCAGATACAGGGTTGGAAAATCAACACCAATGATTACATGAATTATCCACAAGAAGGTGCGCAAGAAGAGACCGCGCAGTAAGATGGGTGGGTACAGAGATAAGAGAACCTCCCAATTTTCATGGGGTGAATGACTTAGAAGAATTCCTAACAAGATACGAAGATGAAGTGTTAGAGAATCACATGCTCTTATCCCTAGAAATTTTACTCAAGGCAACACCTACAAGATGGTGGGATACGCACAAAGAAACAATTAAGGACTGGTACCAATGTAAGTGACTACTGCGCATTAGATTCAACATAGAGCAGGGAAGCAATGAGATGCAAATATATGATGGATAGGGGACACTAACAGAACACTTGGAGAAGTGCAGAACACTATGGAGGATGACACCACCAGAGGAATGACCTCATTACTTCATCCACACATTGGAAGGAATTCCAACAAACTGGTATGTAGTCCAGGAACTGCGCAAAGGCACTACATAATGGACAACATTACAATTTTTTTTTATAGTCACTTTCTCGTTTGAACATGAGAACCCCAAAATTGATTCAACACTCAAAAAAACTAGAGGGGTGATATTTACTGATGAACTAGAGGTTGAACTTATGACATAGTATCAACAACAGAACAAACATATAGTTTAGGAACCATTGTCATGCTATCATGTGGAAGAAGAAGCACATATGAAGATGACCCACACAACATTCATATTACAGGAGTTGAAGGTCAAAGAGAGGTGAAAGGTCCATCTCTAGAATTAGAAGTGTTTGCTGCACCGATCAAGGTGAAGAAAGTCAACATTGGGACAACTAAGAATCCCAAAATGGCTAGAATTGGAGACTACTAGGATTGACAAATAATGGAATGAATAATATAGTTACCGCGCGAGTACAATGACCTATTCCCAATAACATTTATCAAGATGAAAGGCATTGTAGGAGAGCTAGGAGAGATGAATATACCTCTCAAACATGAGGCTAGATATGTCAGATAGAGACCGTATAGACTGAATCCAATATATAAGAAGAACGTGAAAGCATAAATTGATAGAATGTTAGAAGCTAGAATCATAGAACCAATGGAGGAATATGAATGGATAAGCCCTAGTGCAATAAAAAAACAAGGGGGGATAAGGATTTGTGTAGACCCGAGGAAACTAAATGATTCTTTCCTACATGACCCTTTTCTCACCCCTTTCACAGATGAGGTATTAAAGAATGTGGGAGGCCAAGAGGCCTACTCATTTATGGATGGATTCTCAGGTTACCATCAGATCAAAATAGCCCTAGAAGACAGGTACAAGACCACTTTTTCCACAGAATGGGGATCCTACCTGTACATAGTCATGCCTTTTGGGATGAAGAATGCACAAACTATATTTTCAAGGGTTGTAATAGCTTCTTTTAAAGAGTTTGTACATCAAATTTTAGAAGTTTTACTGGATTATTGGACCGTATATAGCCTGTTAAAAGACCATGTGGAAGTGTTAAGGCTGATGTTGGAAAGATGCAGGCAATGTCAAATATCATTGAATATCAAGAAGTGCATTTTTGGAACACCTTTTGGAATATTGTTGGGACATATAGTCTGTAAACAAGGGTTATTGGTGGATCTTGCTAATATTGCAGTCATTATTAATTTACCACCACCAAAATCAGTGCACTAGTTGAGAGCAACATTGGGACATACAGACTACTACAGGAAATTCATAAAAGGGTATGTGCAAATCATTGCGCCAATGGGGAAATTGTTGAAGAAAGATACTAAATTTTAGTGGAATTAGGACTGTCAGCAAGGTTTGGACACTCTAAAAGAAAAAAATGGTCACAACACCTATTCTAGTATCTCCAGATTGGGAAAAGACATTCCATGTGCATGTAGATGCATCAGCTATAGCAGTTGGAGCAATTCTGGCACATCTAGGAGCAGTGGATTTGGATCATCCTATAGAATTTGCTGGCATAAAACTGTCAAAATAAGAGCATAACTACAATACTACAGAAATAGAAGGCCTAACGATGGTCTATGTACTTCAGAAGTTCATACATTACTTACTGGGTAAACACTTTAAGATGTTCAGAGATCATTCAACCCTCAAATACCTAGTCAACAAGCCAATGTTGGGGGGAGGATTTGTAGATAACTATTGTTATTTCAGGAATTTGATTTTGAAGTGATAGTCAAACCAGGGAAGCTGAATGCAGAACTAGATTACTTATCAAGGGTAACCAATGGAGAATAACCTACCAACTTGGAGGACAATTTCCTTGATGCACAATTATTTTCAGTCCAAGTAGTTGATGAATATTTTTTTGACATCATTGAATAATTGAGTACATGGACTGCGCCACAAGAGTTTAACACTGTGAAAAATAAAAATCTGGTAGTTAGAGTTGCAGACTATCAATTGATTGCAGGCCACTTATACAAGATGGGCATCGATAACATTTTGAGAAGATGCATACTAGAACACGAAAGGCCTAGGATTTTGGCAGAAGCTCATGAGGTAATAGCTGGAGGAAATTTTGTAGGAAAAACAACCACATAGAAGGTATTGCGCGCAGACCTATGGTGGCCAAAAATTCATAGAGATGCTAAGGAATATTGCTAGAGATGTGATGTCTATGAGAGGGTTGGTAAACCTAACAAAAGGGATGAGATGCCCCTAAGACCTAAAGTAACCTTGCAAGTATTAGAAAACTTGGAAATAGACTCTGTGGGACTAATTAACCCACCAACAAAGAGGTCAGGAGCAAGGTATATCATTACTGTGACATAATACTTAAGAAGATTAGTAGAAGCAACACCAGTAAAAGATTGTAGTGGAGAGACAACAACACGCTTCTTGTTTGAACAAGTCATCACTAGATTTGGCTGTCCAAGAATATTGATGAGTGACCAAGGCACTCACTTTATCAATATTACTATCAAGGCTATGACCGAGGAGTTTGAAGTCTATCATAAAAAAGGTACACCATACCATCCTCAAGAAAATGGAACAGTAGAAGCCTTCAATAAGATCATGGAGAATGCTCTAACAAAGATCTAGAATTTCAACAGGGATAATTGGGATATGAAGATATCGACAATATTATGGGCATACATGGTTACATGCAAAAAGATGACAGGACAAACACCATTCATGTCAGTGTATGGGTAGGAAGTAGTAGTACCATTAGAATTTCTGGTACCTAGTATGCTCATAGAAACAATCACAAACATGACAGAAAGAGGCGTAGTGAAGGAAAGATTGAATCAACTAATGGAGATAGAGGAGTACAGGATTCTAGCAGGATTTCATCAGGAAGTATAGAAAGCAAGAGACAAATCTTGGTATGATAGACATATCAAGAGGAAGAGTTTCAAACAAGGACACCTAGTCTTGCTCTATGACAATAAATTTTTGGTAAATTCATAATGCATTTGCTAGGGCCCTATGAAGTAAAGACTATCAGTGATGGGGGATTTGTACAACTAAAGGATCTTGCAGGAGCATAGCTGAAAGGGATGATCAATGGGAGTTGAATGACACTGTACATGGACTATCAACCTCTTAACACTTAAAACTTATAAGAACAGTAAGAAAACATGTACATAGTGTATTATAGTAGAAGCTAAGTTAGAGAAAATGAGAAAAAGAAACAAAAAGGAGAAAAAGAGGGAAAAATAAATACACAAATAGAAAAGACAGAAAATACAAAAATACTGGAAAATACAATGCGCAGTAGAAAAGGGACTCAACGCAATGAAAGAAAAAAGAATGTCCGTGTGCAACATATGGGGGATACATTGCACACTAAGGAAAGGCTACAACATAAATTTTCCGCGCACTCGAGATGCTCAATGCACTGGAAAAAGGGTTAACGGTTAGAAAAGGAAAAAGAAAGAAAAAAAAAAGGAAAAATGACAGTTACGACAAAAGGCGCCAACTGATGACATTTATGAAATTTCATGGAATGTACGCAAACAACTTTATCGAATTAATCACAACCAAGGAAGCTTCTTCGAGAAGCTTCACAACATTGATGACATGCTCTATATAAAAGGGAAATGAGGGAAAAATATAACTTATTGTGAAATTGAAAACTTGTAGAGATAGAGAGCACACATAGCAAAGGGGAATAGATGAGTGCATAGTGCATACCAGTCGAAGCCATTCGACGAAAACCAACCAGTACCGACAATGGCACCACCAAATATTGGTTTGTTGAGCCAAGCAATGAGGAAAACCCGTAGCAGTGTTAGAGGGCCTTAAGGAAACAATGAGGCTGAGCTAGAAACCACACAAAGGGGGGAATTCATCGATGTTGATTCAATTCCCTCACCACATTGAGAACCAACAAGCCCTACACCGATGGAGGAAGAAACATGAGCCCCAACAACAACTGCCTTAGACATCGATTCACGGGAAAGCACATAGGCCCGATAGGTCGAAGACGCAGGAAACCCACAGAGACTTGCAAGGGCCGAAGCAACCCATAGAGTAAATGGGTCCACCACAGTACAAACACAAGTTGCTGTGTTGAGACAACTACACATAACAGGGTCTGCGTAACAACATGAGGGTCTGGTGGAAGATATTACTAGCGAACCAGAATATGATGCTGAGTAGAGACAGATGGAGGGTGGGACCTCAAGTGAGCCACGAATAAGAAAGGGAAAAAATCCCATGGTGTGGTCACAACACTGAAATTATGACATAACAATAGTCCTACCATGCATTCCTGAGGGAGTGTAGGTCACACCTAACCTTCTAGGATGCGTGGAACGACTGTGGTATTCAGACCACGACATGGCTGATGCTGGAAAATTCCCAGAGTTTGCGCAATAGGTACACCTTGATAGCATAGGAACATGCCCCTTTGGTGACCCAATTCTATAGGAAAAACAATGGGCAGCCGCCCTAGCCAACACGCACATTCTAAATCTGCTAGAAATTCCCCACTTCAGTAGGGGGAAAGAGGTGAACAATTGCGTCAAGCAGTTGATGGTGGTCCTCCATGGAGGATTCTTTTGGTTGGAGGAGCCCGTTTCAATAGACGTAGAACTCATTACATCCATAATAGGTCTTCCAACTATGGGCAAGAGTCCCACGCAGTACCTTGATGACAAAACAAAGGAGAAATCCCTAGCCTAGGAAATGAAGAAAACATATGACATAGAGAGGGGTTTGCATGAGATCATTATCAAGAGGATCAATGATGAAGCAACGAGAATGGACACCAAAATCATGGCTTGTAAGATGCTCTGAAAATTCCACAAGGAGGAAGTCCCTGTCGGGGTCATCGCAAGTGCAACATAGTGCGTCGATGGCACTCTGCTCAGCTAGGCCTCGTATTTATTGAACATGTTCCTCGATGACTGGAAAGACGCGCAAGACTTGGGAACATAGTTCCACTACTCATGTTTAATTATTTTGATCACATTAATCAGGTGGAAGGAGCCCCCATACTCTCATTTTTGTGGTCGGATAGTTCGTTGCCCCGCAGCATGGTACACATCATTGGGGAGCAACTCAGACCCCAAACATAGAAGTGCCAACACAGGTACATTTTCTAGGTACTTTAGTTAAATATAAGAGAGTATTTCAAATACTTGGAGAATTACTCTAGACGTGGTCACAAAAGTCAGGGATATTGCCAGCTTCAAAGTAATAAGGAACAATATGTGGATCCAAGCACGCAGGGATCCAGGGAAGGAGTGGCTACACTTAAGATATTGCGTCACTGAATAAGATGTAGAAATGACCATGAGGGATTGGCACGACGACTGGAGGGTTCCAGTCTTAACTAAAGAAGTGCCTTAGGGTACAGAGGTAGACACAAGGTCAACCAAGACACCTGCAGGAGACAAAGCTATTCCTAAAAATCTGAAACCAAGTCAGAAGCCAACACAACAAAAGAAGGGGAGTGTGCCAAATAAAGATGTGCAGGCAGGAAAAAAGGACACTGCCTCAGTACCAAAAGAAAAAGGAATGGGAGACACAACAACACAAGAAACCCCTCAAAAACCACCCCACATGAAACAACGCAACCCAAGTAACCAATCATACATACAGGGGTTTCGTGCAAGAAGGCCAAGGCACAAAAGAAGCTGCCATAGTATACGATCATCGAGGACGACGCCGACCTTATGGAAAAAAAAGTACAAGAACGCGCAACTGAGGAGTTCGAAGACACCCAACACCGAAGATGCCGAATTCAAGATGAGCTTGCCGATATACGACAGGTCCTAGAATAGATCATAGTAGTGCACAGACCTAGAAGAGGGACATAATCATTCCCAACAACAACAGAAGGAGAGGCAAGGGATGCACCAAACGAGCAGGATACCATCCAAACTATAGCGTAGGTGAGCCCGAGCTTCCTAGTTACACCAAACATACTGCAGATGGATGAGACAATAGCCTAGACACCAATGAAGGATCTGACGCAAGTAGAGTTGGTACTAGAAAGGATACCAACCAAGGCACTGTACAGGATTCAATTCAATGTCGTGCATGAGGTGCATTCGTGTGCACGAACAGATGCAAAAAAATTGTAGCATACAAAGAATGGAAAGGAAGCGTTATAATTGGTAGTCGATCAGGTCAAGCTTGAAACCAAGGAAGAAAAAGAATGCATAAACACGCTAGAGCAGGGATTGATAATAACATATAACCAAATCCTGAGCAATGCACAAGCATTAGAGCGAAGTACAATGGAAAAGATTGACCCAATTGTATACACAATTGATCAATACCAACAGGAGATTGAGGAATTAAAATAAAAACTCAACCCCATGACTCCCCTGAAGGTAAAGGAACAAAGGAAACAGGAAGCTGCAAGCCAAATCAATGAGATGGAAAAACAAGTCAACGCAACAACATGATTGTTTGATAGAGCATCACAACTTTGGACAATGCTGGAGGAAGACAAACAAGTCCAAAAGTGGGACAAGAAAGAAGAAAAAGTAAGCGCAACAATCCATGACCTCAAGCATAGGAAGAAAATGATGAGTATTATAGAGCATCTGAAGGGAATGCAAGATATAAAGAAGATGCAGGCAGAGTTAAAAGCAATGCAAACACATAAGTAGGAAATACATGCACAGATGGAACCTATTCAAGAGCAAGCAACACAGTTGTTCACGTAGTTGGAGGAGAAGAGGAACATGGAGCAAGCACAAACATAGTGTGTACCAATGATCTAGGAAGAGATCACAACGCAAGCATTAGAAGCGCTCACAAAGAAGGCCACACAAGTTCAGGCAAGAGGAAGGGAACTTGCAGACAAGTTGCACATCCTAGCAGAGGTTGTTGAGGGAGCGCGCAATGCTGAAGTGTCTCGGGACGAGCCACATGTCAGTGTTGGGGGCATGTTGGGCGCAGTCCAATTTTGAGGAAAAACCATTTTTGGAAGGTAGAGCTTAATAAGGAAAAAGATAGCTGGCAAGAAAAGCAACACGTGAGAGGAAAAACCACATACAAAAGAGGAGAGAATGCAAGGCGTGCATGTAGGAAAACCTAACCTTCTCTGGGTTAGGGTTTTTGTAAGAGATTGTAATAGGTGATGAGTTGAGAATTAGTATAAATAAAGATCTAGGAGGTCTAGGTCGGGTGTTCATCGTTGGTCATTTGGTTTTGGATGTTATTGTTGTTTACTAAGTTTTGTAATGTTCGATGAAGGAAACTACTATAAGATCTAATACCAAATTTTTAAGCTGTTGAGCTGTAGGAGAGTCAAACAACTAGATGCCGAGGGTTATATCGCAGGCTGAGGACTGTTGTGCGATCTAGTCGGCCTCACATGGATCGTGGAATTTGTTTGTGATTGTATGATCAGAAACTATAGTGTGCCCGACAACATATATTAGAGAACCATAATAAAAGAGCCTAAGAGCCAGATATTTGTGGACATAGCCTAGGAGGGGGTGAACCACGGTAATATCTGTGTTATGTGATGTAATTGATTGCACGTTTCCCTTCTTCAAGTAGTTAGACTATGAATGGATGAATGGATAATTCTGTGAGATCTGTTATATGCTAGATCTGGTAGAATGCATGCATAGGTTTAGCAGATGAATGAATATTAAGAATAATAGAAAGAACAAGTAGATCAATGCTTAAGAAGATGAAATACAATCCCATATCCCCATTCTTTCCTAGACTGCAAGCATCTGAGCATTGCATTCGCCCATAGAACTATCTCGGGTGAGTCTGCGTAGTACACTATGTGTTCTGTGTTTCCTTCTCGTTTACCAAGAGGGCCATTAGTTTTAGAGGGCTTTGTTGGAATTTTGTTTAGATCTGAACCTGGGTCAACCCAAGAAGTGGTTAGAGAAGGAGTAACAACCAACATACCCCTTCTTCAAAATATATTCAAGCTGAATTTGCAACTCCTTCAACTCTGGTGTACTCATTATGTAGGGAGTCTTTGATACTAGAGCTGCTCCAGGCATCAAATTTATAGAGAAATAAATATGTCTCTTTGGGGGTAGTCCTGGTATCTCCTTGAACACATCCTCAAAATCTTTCAAGACTGAGTGATCCTCCAAATTTAGCACCTTGTCCTTAGGTGCTTCTTCCATATGTGCTACAAATAATTGGGAGCCCTTCCTGTAGCACTTCTTTAGCTGCATTAATGATATCTCTCGAATATTAACTTCCCTAGGAGTCCCTTGGACTGCTCTTGCGTTCCCTTCCTCATCCAGGCAAGTAAATTCCTTGTTATGACAGTCTAAGACAACATGGTGTTTGTCCAACCAATCCATACTAATTAGACAGTCATATGAGCCCAACAATAAGATGTTCAAATTTTCCTTGGTACTTAGCCCATTCATGTTCAATGGACATGATTTAACTAGCTCAACAACTTTTCTCTTGGTTCCTGTAGCCAGCTGTACCAACCAAGATTTATCATGCTTGCTTCTTGGAAAAAGAAATCTATCTACTACCTTAGGATCTATATATCTTTGACTATCTCTTGAATCTATCAAAATAGTAAAGGCATGGTTATTGATCATACCTTCAACTTCAATCATGTGTGATTGAAACTCAACTTGCTTGTTATCGAGGGCTGCATAGATCCTAGGTATACTTCTGTCCATGTCCTCCACTATTTCTTCTTACTGTACATTGTGGACGACTCTCACTTTATCACTTTTGTGAGGAAAATATATATACTTATGGTCTCCTTTACAACCCCAACATTGAATGGGTGTCTGCCTTGGCATTTTACCACCTACCTCAGCCATTATCTGCTCTCTAAAAGATGGCTATCCTTGCGGACTATTTCTGAAAAAGGGTGGCTTGTTCCCCTTCTGCCTCTGTTCCTTCTTAAACTTATTCTTGTCCTCCCAAGCCTTCTAGAAAGTAGGCTTTCCTTTTTGCTGATCATATAAGAATTTTTATCTCCTTATTGTTTCTTCCAAAGTCTTGGGATCATTATATTGGATATTTTCACTGATGAAAGCTGGCATCCCACTCAGGTACCTATAAATATTAACTGTCTTATCCTTTATGAAGGATACATACTTCAACAACTCTAAAATATCCTTTCATACTCCTCAATGGTCATGCTGCCCAGTTTGAGTTCAAATAACTCTTTCATATTTTTATCATAATACCTCTTGGTCAGGTATTTCTTCTCAAAATGCCTCTTAAATTCCTTCCAAGTCACATTTTTCTCTCTGAGGTGCTACCCTTGCACAAGATGATCCCATCACATGGATGCTTTTCCTTTTAGCTGATAGATAGAAATTATTCCCTCTACATGAGAAGAGTAGTTATGCAATCAGAAGTACTTCCTCATGCCTAAGAACCATGTTTCAACATCTTCATCCTTCTCGTGCTCTCCATCAAAAGTAGGAGGTTTGATCTTATTCATTTCTCCTTTCAACTCATCCACGTTAGACCTCCTATGATTCCTAACAGGAGATGGACTTGAGCTACTATGTGATATCCTATGGGAATTCTTTTGGGAGTGGTGGTGATGTATGATACTACTCCTTGACCTCCCCTTCTTCTCAGGGGTCCCATGGATTCCTGATTTGCTGGAGCTTCTCTCCTTATCCAAATTCTTTTCAATTCTGTCTAGGATTTTCATTAACTTCATATTGAAGTCTTCCTGCTATTCCTCAACCTTCATAAGCTTCTCATTATCATCCTTCTAGCTTTGGACATATGTCTGCAATTTTCTGATGGTCTCAACCAGATTTATGTCTTCCTCCTTTCGTCCTCCATGTCCATTGGAGTTGGTTCCATCCAAACCCAACTAGACATTAAACCCTCTAATTTCATCTTCTTGGGTATATACTACCTGTGTATCCTCCGTCACTCGACACTCTGTGCTGACTCTGATATGACAACTGTTAATTCTGCAAAAAAGTGCAGCCAACAAAACTTTGTCAGGTTAACTGGTCTTAATAATTTAATGAAAACATGAACCATTCTGATTCATTAATTTATATTAGACTTAGTTTTTGATGATTTCTTGAGAAATTGATTGCTCAGATCAAATTTATGGGTGAACAATTATCTTTTACTGTTGAAGACCTTTCCAATGGTTGTTTCCATGCTCAATTCTGAGTTTTGAGGAGGAAATTATGGATACTTGAATAATTTGTCCTTTCAGTAGTACAATCCTATACATGGATTATTCCAACTCAGAGTCGAATTGGATCTTGGATCCATACTGGATCTCTCCTTCAAATTTACAAGCCTTCCTTACTTCTTTAGGTGTAGGTCTGTACAATTAAAAATCCCACGGGCTGTGACCCAATGCTAACAATTAGGCACTTATTTGGAGTATTGGAACTTCAGGGCTCCACAACTTTAGAGGTTTCCCTTTCTGCACATCACAAACATCCTGGATCACCGAACTGGCAAACCCATGGAGAATGGTGGATCTACGGTCCTTATTCTCTGTTTAGATCTACAATGGATAGGAGCTCCGGGACTTCGACTTTGACGGTTTCCAAAGAAAATCACAAAAAATCTCTTGGAGTGCTGAACTACTAGAGATCCTCTCCTTCCATGTGTCATTCTCCGATCAACGGTTGAGATTAACTCCGATCTTCTGAGATTTCTCGACTCACAACAATCTACAACTTAATTCCTCCATAGTTCTTCTTCTTCGGATTTTGGGATATGGCACCATGTGCCCTTTGTGATCAACGATCATAATGGACTCCAAACTTCGAGCCTCCGAAAGTCCTCGACCTCAACTAATTATGCCTTGAATCCTCTGGACCACAAGATCTACTGCCGCGTGTCCCCTCTCAATGAACGATGAATATGTACTCCGCTTTTTGAAGCTTCAGGGGTTTCTCCTTCCTCTCACTTCATTTCTTCCGAACGCCGAATTGGCAAACTCATGGGGTCCACTTAGTACTACACACCTAGGTGCTACATGAAAGATTGCAAGAAGCGAACACGTGGCCCAATCTGAGGGGTGACATGTGTCAAGTTCTAACTGCAAAATCAACCTTTCAAAAGAATAAAACACATTGATATACCTCCTGAGCTTTCCAATACCACCCAGGAGATCTCTCACTGCCACTTTGGCACTCTGTACCGCAAATCCTTGTGGATTTTTTACTTCAAATTCCACATTTTTGGCCCATCCAGGTTTATTGTTGAAACCATGGGCTCTGATACCAATTTGTGACATCCCCAAGATCCCAAGCCAGGTACATCGCCACCTAAAATCAAGCTCTGTTCAAGCTCTGATATACATATATATCTAATGCAATTTAAATAGACATAAACATTCTACTACAATATAGATTAATGCGGAAATAACAATAAGCCTACTCATGCAACAGATACATGCAATACTCATAACATTATAACAGATGTGCAAGATACACAACATACAATTGACATAGATTTGGTACTTATCTTTTTATGATAAGACCACCGATTGCGTGCAAAACTTCCACGAGCCTCCCAACCTCATACCACACTGCTCCAAGCTATCAGCAGTGGGTCAGCCCCGAGCTGGGACTAAACTCCACCCAGGGTAAAGGAATCCTAGGCTAGGCTGAGACTACGAAAGGATGCACAATGAAATAGGAAGGATTCTCTCAAAGGAGCCTACTTACACCCACTGCTCACATACTTTCATTCCCCACATGCCCGTCCCACCCCGAGAATATACACCTTCACTATTCCATAGTCCATCAACTTATACACTTCCCTTCCAGGGATTCAAAAACATGCCGGATCATGAATTCTCAGAGCTCTGTAGCTGCTGCTAGACTCCCTCCAGGAGAAATCACTTCCCCAACAAACTCTCTCACCTAGAGAGAGTTGCTCACAGGCCTGACAACCAACTTCTTCTGTCCATCTCTTAAATCAACCAGGTAACCACAGTAAGAAAAATGGGTAAGGAAAGGACAAATAAACAAATTACAAAGGTTCACGATGGCAGAGGGTTCAACAATAGTGGAAATGGCTGACTGCATGCATGCTCAGTGCGTGAGTGAATGGAACAAAGGATGGAAAGTATGGTCAGAATGGTGAGAGTGAACTCGTGAGGAAAGATGGAAAGAAATGGTCAGTGAACCCTCACAACGATGGAATTTCCCACATAAATATGCATGCATCCTAGATGACACATGGCTCTCTAGGAGCTCATTCCTCTCCACTTGGAGTTCGTTCCTCTCCCCAAAGGAACTTAGGATAACATGGTTTGTTTCCCAAACTTTAGTATTTTAGGAAATACATTATAATATTCCCTTAGGTTAATCCCTCAAGCTTAGCTCCTTTTTCCTAGCCTCTTAGTCCCCTTCCATTTCTCTTCTTAGTTGAGATTAGTCCCCCATAACTCTTTCTTCATGGTTGGTCTACACGCAACGAAGCATTTTTATTAATGATCTGCATAATTACATATAGAAAATCAAGCTCACTGGCCTTAGCATCTAGGCTCTACGACCTAATACACACATAATCCTTCCAACTTATAAACATTTGTCTCACTAGCCTATAAACATCATGAAACATCATTACAATTCAACAAGGGCTCATCTTTGGAGTATTACATAACTCCCGGAATGCCCTTGCCCAACGGGCCCGTGTATCTATGCTCTCTCCTAGAAAATGAGGAAATCAAGTGCTAGATCCAAGAGCTTGTTAGAAAAATAGGATCACAGAGGAATCAAATAGAACAAATGCAGAAATAAAACACAAAATATACATAATACAATAGAGACAAAAATATACGTGGTTCACCCAGTGTGGGCTATGTCCACCAAAGAAATTTCCAGGTCCTTCCTTTATTTTTATCCAACAAATGAAGAGATACAACCTACAACACACCCGTTGTAACTTCCTCTTCTTTCTCTCACAGTCTACTCTCTTAGAATATAATAATCACACACACACATAGCCGCAATACAAGTCCCTCATAAAAGAGGGTTGCCTTATAGGGAAAAAAACCCTAAAATAACTTCTACCGTTAGATCTGCGACCTTATAATGAACGGTGCATATTGACTATGAAATTACAATATTTTACAAGACGATTTTTCCTTCAGGGGCTTTGCCCCTAAACTCCCTAGCCGAGGGGATGAGCCCCCTGGACCCTCTAGGGGGTACACCCCCCCCGCGTGGAGGGGTGTATAGTATTCATGGGGTATAAACATGGTTGAAAACAAAGACCTATGAATCAAGAAGATAATTAGGCTCCACAACCAACATAGCTGCTCCAGAAAGGGCACATTTGACCAAGCTCCTCACCCGGTGGAAGCCCAATCATGCTCATATAGAAGAAAGATGAGACTTGGCGACTTTGTATTGATTACAGAGATCTGAAAAAAATAACATTAAGGAAATGATACCCAATTCCCCAAATTTATGACCTTCTAAACCAACTCAAGGGGGCCAAGTATTTTAGTAAGATTCATTTGAAGTCTAGCTATGACCAGGTCCCCATAGAACATACTAATGTATGGAAGACTGCACTCAAGTCTAAAGAAGGTATTTTCGAGTGGTTGTTCATGCCCTTTGGCTTGACGAATGCCCCAACCACCTTCATGAGGTTGATGGATGATATATTGTGGCCCTTCAACAATTCCTTTGTGTTTGTATATATAGATGACATCCTCATCTTCATCAAGAGTTGGGAAGAACACTTGTTTCACATTCAACAAATCCTGCACACTTTGCCAACACAAGTTATATGCCAACTTATAGAAATGATCATTCGACATGAACAAGGTCTAATACCTCAGATACATTGTAGATGAGCATGTCAATCCGGCCAAGATCCAAGTCATTCATGACTTCCCAACCCCAACAACAATCATCGAGCTTCAGAGATTCTTAGGCCTTGCTAACTTCTATCACAAATTTGTATCGGGGTTCTCCAATATCTTATGGGATCTTAGCCAAGTGACCAAGGGTGGTTCAAAAGCCAAATTTGTGTAGGGAATATCACAAAAAAAATCTTTTGATGATATGAAACATCGCTTATGCTCAGCTCCTGTTCTCGCCTTACTTAATCTACAACAACCTTTTGAGATTGATACCGACACTTTTGATTTTGATTTTGGTATCGTTCTCACTCAACATGGTCATCCAGTGGCCTATCCTAGAGAGACACTCTCATATGTCGTCCGTAAGTACCCCACCCATGACAAAGAAATGTGTTCCATCATACAAGCTTGCTGCTAATGGAAGCATTACATTCTAGGCAAGGAGACAATCATCCATACAGATCACAAACCTCTGTAGTTCATGCCGACACTAGGAAAATTAGAGAATGATCACCATTGAAAGTGGTCCACACACTTGTAGCAGTTTCACCTCAGCATTAAGTATAATAAAGGGAGAACCAATCACGTCCCTGACTGCTTTAGTCGACCTCCTATTGTAGCACTAACCATGGTGATGAACTCTTGCATGCATGAGATCTTCAGGTGGTCCCAACTCTATGACATCGATCCCGACTTCGCTATGACCTACCATATGCTGGGAACATACATGACCATTTTTGACTTCCATCTTCAGGATATATTGCTATGCCATATGGGTCATCTCTTCATTCCTTCAAGCGAGTGTGTGAAGATGATTTGGGAATCCCACTACAATTGTGGCAGGACACTTTGGAATGGAGAAGACGTTGGAAGTATTAGAGAAGTACTTCTATTGGCCGAAGCTTCGACTAGATGTTAGTAAGTATATCAGATCCTACACTTATTGTTCCATTTCCAAGCTAGCCATTAAAAAACAAGGATTGTACACCCCTCGTCCTACTCTCATTGGTCCCTGGGAATTCATCTTGATGGATTATATGTCAGGTCTCCCCTCCACCAAGCGTGGCAATGACTATGTATTCATGGTTGTTGATCGATTCTCTAAGATGGCCATTCTAACCACATGCAAGAAGATTATCATATCCAAGGCCATCGCTAATATATTGTTCACGCATGTATGGGTACACTTCGGACTACCACAGACCATCATATTAGATCAAGACAACATATTCTTGGACACGTTATGGTTGAGCCTCTGGTCGATGTTGGACACTAAGCTCACCAAATCCACTGCCTTCCACCCTCAAACTAATGGACCGACATAGGTCGTCAATAGGATGATTGTGCATCTCTTTCACATGTACAACTCCAAGAATTCAAACACATGGGATGATATCCTTCCTTATGTCCAACATAGCTACAACAGAGCACTCCATATCTTGATCGAACATAACCCTTTTTCAGGTGGGCCTGGGTTTTCAACCATTGGGTCCCATTGATGTAGCACTACCTCTTGCATCCACACATGCAGAATATTCCCATGCTCAATCTGAGGTCGAGAAGGACACCAAATTCATTGAATGGATTGATAACATCTGCCAACCGGTCCATGATATTTTGTAGAAATCCAATGCTAAGTATAAGCATTGCCACGATCAACATCGGGTTCCCCAAAAGTTTCAGGTAGGTAACAAGGTTTGGTTGCATTTGTAGAAAGAACTCCTTACATGATCCCACTGGAAGCTGCAACCAATTCAATATGGACCTTACACAATCACCAAGGCTATAGGAGACAATGATTTTGAGTTAAGTATTACCCCATTCCTTGGATTACACCCATTATTTAATGTGGACCTCCTTCGACCCTATTTTCCACCACTACTGGACACATCAGAGGTGGAAAAGAAACTGAAACCTATAGAGCTCAACCCTAAATTCATGTAACAAGAAACCATTGATCGGATCATGGAAACACAGGTTAAGGGCACTTGCCAATAGAATATCCAACTCTCTCGGGTTGTCAAAGTAGGGCAGCTACTGCACCAAGGCAAGTGGCTCACCAAGCATCAAGTTCAAAAAAAGTTTCCCCATTTGATGGGGGAAGTTACTCCAATGGAGACCATTTCTTCCTAAGGGGTAAGGACTGATCCAAGTGGACATTGGTGGTCGCCCACCTATTCCACTGTCTTAACATACAATTCCAATTTGGCAGTTTTCTACATTTTTTTGGGTCCCAAATTTCTGGGGCTGTTTTGAGGCCCTAAACGACGTTTTTTTGACATGGAAACACCTGATAGATGCTTTTTGTCATATATTAGGCCATTCAGAATGTTTATGCATTGGTAAAATCTTTCTAACAAGCTATTAAGCGCCCCAAACAAATATTGTATGCAAAAGTTACGCCCTAGGGAAGATGACATATCAACTACCCCCATCAAGCCCACAAACCTTTTGGTGTTTCATCTCCCGGGGTTAGAGTTTTGGATGTTTAGGGTTTTCTCATTTATGCTTTATGTTAAAAATTCATTGGGAGCCTCATTGTAATCATCTTCTCGTGAATGCACGTGGCCATCACATCTCTTCTTAGAGATAAGTTGCCACCATTCTAGCGAGTTTATTTTCACTATGTATTTTCTTTATAGTCTTTGCATATTTTAGTCTTTAATAGAAATTAAGTATTGCTGTATCTCTATCTTTTTGTCTTATTTCTATGTTTCATTTCATTCCCTCATAAATCTGGATCACGTGGAAAGTCTTGCGTATTCGAACTCAATCCTGAATCATAATTGTTAGAAATTATGATCCAAAATAGTTAACTTAGGACTTTAGTGAATAAATGTTTTAGTGATTAAAACATTAAAGTAAAAGGACACCTACACACTCACATGATTATGTGAGGTGTCCAAGTTAGTTTTAGATAAATCTATTTTTAGTTATTTATTTTGGGTTATTTAAACCCATTTTATATTCTATGTGGATTTTTGGCCCTTAGCCTTCACATTTTACTGTTGTAATATTTTTCCTTCATTAATAAAATTTATGTGTTTGAGGCAACTTTGTCAAAGTGGTATTAGAGCTGTCATTGTTGGGAGATGTTGACGAGTTAAATCCTGCATATTCCATTGAAGAAGGTGAAGGAGTTTTGAAGGATTCGGGCTGTTAAATAACAAAATTTTAATGGTGAGTTTTTATTTCCTATTTTGATTTTTTCGGGGCCAAAATATTTTTTTTTTGTTTTGATTGGATTAAAGAGAAACAAGATATGTGCATAATTAAGATATACACTATTCCAAATTCTTCATATTTTAATATCTTCAGAACCTTCATTTGTTTTTATTGATTATTTTATGTTGATTCGGTTATGGTTTTATTATGCATTCAATCCGATACCTGGGATTCGCTCCTTGAAAAGTATAAGGGATCCGTTTGAAAAATCCCATGACATATGTCATTCCTATCCCTTCTATAAGTAAAATAGAAAGAAATAAAGAAAGAAAGTAATTTTAACGTCAACGAGGCTAAAAATAGTCTATGGGACAGATTGTTTTTCCATCTAGCTTTTGTATTCGGCCCTTTTCCTGTGAAGTTTTACAATAATCGCTCCCAGCTTTTCGACAAACTCTTTGCTGAAAGCTAAGATCGCTTGATAAGTCTTTTCACAACTCTCTATACCGGCCTAAGTTGCCGGTGGAATTCCTCATCTCTACCACATGCAAACACGGGGTCACTTGGAACACCTCCATTGCCACAAAAATATATCCACTCTGCTTTGACTTCGAATCCATATGCAGTAGATTCAACTTGTCATTCTTTTTCTAGACCTGAAATCCCATTGCTCTGACCACTTCTTCGATTTGTGCAAAGTATCTTTGGCTGGATATGTGGACGCGAATAATGTTTTTCTCTCTTCAGCTTATGAGAAGTTTTTATTTGTTTGTAGTGAAATATCTTGCAATCATAGGCAACAAATGCAAAGTTATAAATGGAGTAAAGATAAGCCTATTCAATACCTAAAAACAAAATGAGAATGCAAGTTAACACGTGCATGCATTTTGTAACTTTATGTTAGGATCTTAATGTTTATGTTTGATGATTTCCTTTGTATTTTTATAGGGGGTTCTTTTGAAGGCTTAGATCAAGAGGATAACATGTCATATATATCTATTTGAGAGGTTTACTTCGATGAATGTAAATTGTGGTGATTATGGATGGATCACTAAAATTTAAAAGAAGGTTAACATGAGTAATGTTAGTTGGACACATTTCATTCATATTGTATTAATCAAAATTTGTATTCAGATTACTAGTGTTGATTAGAGCGTATTAAATCTCAATCAAACACTTTTTCTGATGAGACTGTACATGGGTTAAGGCCAAGCCCCTATAGATCTCTTTTATTGCGTGGTTTGTGGTGTATCTGGTGCATAGTTTTCTTCTTTTTATGGTTCATTTCTTGTTTGTGCAACAATCACATAATATATTATTGTCAATGAAAACAACTAATATGGTGATATAAGGTGTCCATAATATAACCAATGGTCACAAACAATCTTGCAAATATTCATTGGACGATGTATATTTTTGGTGTTATAAGGTGCATTTACTTTTGGCGATATAAGGTGCTTTTTGTATTTTGGAGATATAAGGTGCATATTTTTTTTTTGTAAATAAAAGAGGAAATATATTACCTTAAAAACATAAAAACAATACAATGCTCATTGCTTTCCGCCTGTTCCGCCATAGTAGGGAAATTAGAACAGGTGGCTAGCAGAAAAACTAAAATTCTAAAATTTAACGTGACAAGTGTTCCAAAACACATAAGACATGGCTGGTATCATGCACCAGAAAATGTGTCTACCATGGCTATTGACATACACCTGAGAATTTAACAAAACTGAAAAAATCCGAAGCTGGTTTCTGATATGCAAAAAGAGAGAGAAGCTAGAAGTTTGGCAAACCTAGGCGTCCATCAGTGCTGTAGGTGAAGATGAACCTTTGTCCCCAGGTCAGACAATGAGTTTTATCCGGTGCATCCGACAGGGAGTCGAACAAGAGGTCCATGCGGGTTGAGGAGGCTTTGATTATGAATTTGTTCCTCCAGGCTTCATCACATATCAAATATCAGCTGAAGGTGGTCATTCGAAAATTGTGAGGAGTTGTATCCACATCAAAAACATTTGGTGGAATATCTTCCATGGCCATCCCATGGGTTGTGTTCTGGGATATCCAATCTGTCAGCTAGTTGTGGGGAATTTATTCCTCCACCATGCAACCACCTTGCTCCATAGGCCGGGCCTGGGGTCTGGTGATGATGCAAGGCTCAAGCGGGGCTTTCAACTACTTCATCTCGAGAGAAGGAATTTCTTCCTCCACATGGAAACTTCCAGGATCAAGCATGGTATCAGAGAGGGGTGATAGCAAGTGCTTGGCATTAAGGGAAGGCATAGGAAATTCAATCTAGTTCTGGCCAATGCCGGGAGAGCTGTTAGTTGGAGGGGATTGCTAAGAGGGACCCTGGCAGTTGTGTCAAGCAATGAAGGTGTAATACTGAGGCCCTCTTTTGGGTTTTCCACACTCTCTGGGCATGGTGGAAGGGTTGCAACAAATAATGGGGCAAGGAGGCAAAATAAAGATTTGGTCCAGAGAATACTAGGCTAGAGGTACAACTCTTGGGAGATGGAAATTGAGGAAGGTGACCCATAGGGGTATGGAGACCACTAGAGAGTTATCGCAGTAGGAAGGCGTGGAAAACAGAAAGAACCAAAGAGTCGACTGAAAATATTGAATGACAAAGTGCCTGAGGGCTCTTACCTTCATAGAGGCCGATGAAATGATGTGAGGAATTCCACGAAAGACAAGGTGAAACCAACCCACGGTCTAGTACTTGCCCCAATACCCCAACTCTGGTTCACACGAGGAGCCATTAAATTCCTTGTGGCGAATCGACACACTACCGTAAATGTTGCGCAAGAGTCCGTCATTCAAATGGGTTGGAAGTTTGGCTGGTGGCTGGGGGCAATAATTCCCCTGGCTGCATGCGCACCAACGTTCTCCAGCTGGCCATATGTCACCCCATCCAAGGAGATATAAGGTGCATATTATTTTGGTGCATAATATTCCATTTTTTTGGTGATATAAGGTGTAACTGCACTTGTAATTGAACAATGTCTAAATTCATTAGTCTATTTAATCATTCTGATAAGTTAGAAGGTTCAAAGAACTATAAAGTATGGAGTTGACACATTTAGAGAACTCTCATTCATAATGAATTATGGAAAGGAATTTGTAATGAACAACCCACAAAACCAATGGATGCTGCTCCATTAGAAAAATGGGAGTTGAAAGATGAAAATGACTTAGCACTAATTCAAAGTATTGTTTCTGATGAAGTCTTTGTGCACATTGAAAATTGTAGTGTTTCTTGGTCAGCTTGGAAAACTCTTAAAGTTTTATTTGATTTGCAACCTGAGGCTAAAAAAGTCGATCTTAAATTAAAGTTATTGCAAAAAAAAATAGTTTTCGGAGGAGATGTAATGGAATATATATCAAGACTCGAAAATATTAGGCAAGAGATTGCAAAGGCAGGTTTTGCTAAAATCAAAGATATCTTTAGGGTTAGAATTTTGATATGGGGTTTTCCATAATCATACACTCATTTTTTGGAAACATTGCAGATTACAGATACGTTGGAGGATATAACTTTTGATAAACTTAGTGAGATACTAGCTAATCATGATAAAACTTTTGGTAAGACACAACAATCGGGGGAGGATGTATTGGTTGCAAGCAAAAGCAAGAGAACTAATGAAAAAGGTGTTTCTTCTACCAAGGGAAATGAGCATAAAGGGAATGAACATCAATATAATTCTTCTTAATATTCAAATCGAAGTCATGGTCAATGAAAAGGAATATGAAGAGAATGAGGAAGAGGTAGAGGTAATATGACTTGGACTAAGAAAGATTCCAAAGAGGAAAAACATCACCATTCACAATCAAATGGAAGAGGAAGAGGAAAGACAACAACAACTTGTTTCCATTGTAACAAGATTGGACATTATGCCTCAAATTGTTATAATCTTTATGACAAGATAGCTAAACATAAAGATTCTTCTTCGTCACAATGTGCAAATACAAAATAAAATGAGAAATTTGAATATGTTTTTACAACACTTCAACAAATAGAAACAATAAACCAAGTTCAAACAACTTCTTTTTTCATAAATTATTTTGAGGATGCATGGATCATGGATACTGGGCCACTCAACACATGACTTACATGAAATATTTCTTTTGGAAATATCAAAATTGTCATTTAATTTCAATATTTCTAGCAGATGACACCACTCACATACCATAAGGAAAAGGTTCAGTAAAGGTGATTTTACCATGAATTGGGGAAAGTATAATATCTAATGTTTGGCATGTTCCCTCATTTAATAAGACTTTGTTGTCTTGGATTTTGATTCTCCAGTCATGGAATCAAATAGTAATTGGATATGGGATAATTAAAATAAACTAAATCAAGGGTAATTATAAAACAATGATGACAAGTTATGAAGAGGAAAACTTCTTTGAATGAAAAGCACAATCATTCCAAGAATGCATGAATTTGCAGGATTAGTTGAAAATGGTATTACATCCATTCGATTATGACATGTTTTTTTTGGACACTTGAATGTTGATAGTCTTATTCAACTTCAAGTTTAATCTATCTAACAAATAATGATCTAGACTTATCGTTTGCAGTCAACGTCCTTTCCAGGTATATGAAGGAACCAAAAGAGAGTCATTGGAATGCAACAAAAAGAGTACCTCAATATCTTCAAGGAACAAAATATTTTGGACTTAAGTATAAAAGGAATAAAATTTTTAGACTTGTTGGCTACTCATATGCATATTTTGATAGATATGTTGATGATAGGGCATCTACTTTAGGATATTTAATGAGCATGGGACTAGTTGTTGTGTACCGACGTTGTAAGAAACAAGACACAATTGCAAATTCCACAACAACATAAGAATATATATTATCTTGGGAAGCGTCTTGCAAAATAGTCTGGTTGTGAAGAATTTTGTAGGCTCTTAAAGTTGTTCAAAATGAAGCTACTTCCTTATTCATCGACGATCAATCAACAATAAATTTAGCAAAAAATCCATCATTTCACTTGAAGACAAAACATGTTGATACAAATTACTATTACATTCAAACTCTCCTCATCAAGGGAATCATCAAGCCAAATTATTGTCCAATAGAGGATTGAACGAATGATATCTTCTCTAAATCTCTTGGAATGATTACATTCACCAAGTTTATAACTGAGCTTGGTATACTCTTCAAAGAAATTTTGGATCAAAGGGGAATCGTTAGAAATTATGATCCAAAATAGTTAACTTAGGACTTTAGTGAATAAATGTTTTAGTGAATAAACATTAATGTAAAAGGACATGTTATTGCAGGATTTGCAGTTGTGCAAAGCCCAAGACAAGATCACCAAATCTTGTGTAACTACATGATATCCTATCACTGTGACCTTAGAAAGAAATCCCCTCGTTTTAATGATGGAGGAGGTCCACCACAAGGGAGGCTTCCTTGGTGATATCAAGGGATCAAAGTAGAAAGTTTGATAGCCAAGACTACCACCCCCTCCCTTGATCACCTAAGTCAACGTCTAGGTTTGTGAAATGGATGAGGTATGGAGATTTTTAAGTAACTGCCTGAAACAAGAAAACTTTATAGCATTTATATGATGAATTCCAAGTACAACCATGCGATTAAAACCTCACAACACACTAGACAATGTAAATTTTCTATGGCTTGAACAAATTTGTAGTGGTACAACAATATTACAACAATAATATAAATTTATAACAACAACAACAAATATGCTTTAGAATTGCAACAATTGATAATGAAAATATAACACAAATCCACTAGATTAATACCCAATTGTTATATGCATTTTCTGGTAAGTTTAGGTCACCTTTAGATCAATGTATACAACAAATAAGAGAACATTAGATGGGTGTAGCAAACTTTTGCAACAAGCACAAGTTTGCAAGTGAATTGGCTTAGGTCAGTGTTAGTTATCTTAGTAAAAATCTTGAGAGAATGAAAATTGAGAGTTTGTTGATCAGTTTCACTACAAGAGAACTCAAATCATTAGTGCCTTAGGTCTATGGAGTCTTAGTGCCTTAAGGCTATGGAGTCTTTCACAACAATACAATATGTTTGGAGATGATAGTGGAAATATCTAAGAGCTAGGGTTTGAAATCTAAGGTGCTAACACATTAGGGACTTAGATTTAAAAACTTAAAGAGAAGGATTTCTAGAGTGCAATCAATTTTGGGCTCTAAAAATCTTTTCTCCCTTCTTAAGTTCTTGAATCAAGTTACAATCAAGAGTCTAGAATCAAATTCCTAAAGTTCTAGCACTTTAGGAATTTAAGAGCTTAACCCTAGGTAGGATTTCCTTCACAAATTTATGGATGAAATTGACCTTGTGAGAGGAGGAATCAATTATGATCCTCTCTTAGGGTTTTACCATCTAAAATCTTCAATATGAACAACTGAAATTTACCATAAACATTTAGTAACATGAAATGAATTTGAAGAAATTTACTTATGTCACCAAGATATGACAAGAATAAACCCTAATTGCATAAATTCCATCCAAAAAAATAAGCAAAATACATCCACAATTGATCCTCCAAGCAAGTCACATGAGTGTAGAAGAGATATAGCCCTATGGGGTGAAAATTTCAGACTTAGTGCTCTCACAATGGAAAGGAGTGTGATGATAAAAATGAGTCTTGGTTAGCCATATTTATATGGGAAATCCTATCCATCAAAAGACTCCAATGAAAAGTCATGTCTCTTCAATAAGATGGCTGACCCCTTCCAATTGTCCTTTTAATTTACAAAATTTAAATTTACATGAAGCAAAACCCTAAAAAGGATGATGTCATGCCCTTGCAGGGTGATGATAAGCTCATAGGAGTGACATCAAGGATTAAAGTGTGGAATGTTGGGCCTCCAAAGGCCACATGTCACTCTCCCATGTGCCAAGGTCCATGTTTATGCCTCCTTCCATCAAATCATCATGTGAACCATCAAACCCTAGCCCTTAGGTGACATCATGGGATAGGAGGGTGACATCATGGGATAGGAGGGTGATGTCTAGGCCTCCAAAGGCCAGTGCTCAAGTGGAGAATGGTGGAGTCTAGTTCTCTATCCATGACAAGATGCCTCCAAAGGAAACATCCTCCATCATCAGGGTGAAACATTCATCATCAAATGGTGCCTCAAATGTGGGGTATAACATCCAACATGTGAGAAAAAATGTCCTGCAAAGACAAACAAGTATACCCTCTAAGGGTCCATAAGTTATATGAAGCATTCCAATTAAGCCAAACATAATAAGATAAACACTCAAACATGTGCATCAAAACCCTCTTTTAAAATTAAACAAATGCTCAAATGCCTTATAAACTTTGCCAAATTTAGGTATGGGAGGGGTGTGAAGGTGCCCTATTGGGTAGGCCAATCCCAAAGTCAAGGGTGTTTACCAAGGAGAAAATATCTAAATCATATAGTGAGTGTGAGGTGGATTTTGGCCAAGAATTCTAAGCATGGGGTTCTTGACATACAAGGGTTTGTATTGTCTCATTTATGGGTGCCTTTGTAGAGGGTGTGTTGCCCTTCATCCACAATGCAATTTTTTTCCAAGCCCTTTTATTTCCATTAATTGATTAAAGACCAAAACATTAAGTACTATGTGCAATGGAAAGTAAAGAGTACTGCAATGTCACTTGAAGCTAGAAACACATAGGCTTCCATATGCAATGGAAAGTAAGGGACACCACAAGATAAATTTCCTCAACAAGCAATACATTTAATAATTATGTGATTTATTTTGCAGGTCCTTCATTGTTTTGGAGAAGAATTTCATTGTTCCCAAGACCCGAGGGCGAGCATCTAGAAGGATAATATTGGCTTTTATATTTTTCCAGCTAAAACACCTCTGGGCCTTTATCCCCTTCTTCCCATGAAATGAGGTACAATCCCTTGTTGGGTCAATGGACCCAAAAGCCCAAAATATGAGGGAACATAGGGGAAGAAGGATGGAAGGTGGTAAGTATGGATGGGAATGGCATGATGAACCTTCAAGGAGCTACCCAGTAGCAACCCTTTTTATAAGGGTGACCAACTTTATAGGACATAATGACAACCACCAAGGTCAAATTAGGAAAAAGGTATAATTTCCAAGTAAAATTTTCATAATCAAGAAATGATTCTTTGCAACATGTTCAAATGATTCAAATATTAAAGTGACACTTACCATGCCCTAAAATTGTTACCTCATAAAGAAATACCTGTTGTCCTCTGGGACCAAGCCAATGTAGTGGATATTTCTCTTATGTTGGTGATGTGTGGTGATCAATATGAATAGGGGGGACCCTGCCTACTCTGCTACTCAATCTGACTCTAGGCACTCCATGTCTACTACATGTGGGCCTCGAGACATGATCTCCTTAGTTACCCCTAGACTGAGGGGGTAACATCTAGCTCCTACATGGGGACATGTGCTCACCATAGAGTGCATAATAATCTGAACATCTCCTGGTATGACCTGTGCCCACACACACTGAAACAAGATACGTTGGGATATTGAAGGGTGGCACACTCACCCCTTATTCATATGAGAAAATATGCTACCTATAAAAATCTAAAGCAAAACTTGAAAATATAATTTTTTGACATTTTTTATTCTAACATATCAATATGAACATGAAAAACATACAAATGTAACATAGCAATATCCATTGATGCAAGGAAAGAATATGTAAACCATATGTATGCAATCCAAGCAAGATGCAAAGACACTGCCATGATATGCATGATGCAACATATATACAATGCAAAGTATAATGTAAATGCCTACCCTAACCTACCTACTTTAATATAGGTTAGAAAAATTCTAGGTATAATCATATAACCAATAAAACCATTCTAACGTTGTATCAAAATATCTACCTCTATGCTTCAGCATAAACCAAAATAAAGACAATTAAAGCAAAATAAGGTCATGAGTTGGGGCACACAATATATCATAACTAATCATAAATTCTAACTCATGGGGGCAAGGGGGGGGGGGGGATATTATGCCAAGTCCTATTCCCACAAGAATGCTCAATCCACCAATGAATATGGTTGTGATAAGATGAAGACTCGTGAGGTTGACTTAGAGACCCCGAAGGTTGACTACCATGGACCTCATCACTCCCTAAGGCCCAAGAAGGAATGAACAAGAACCTAGAAGATGATTGACAACTACCCAAGGGAGGGTTGAAAGATTGAGATGTCAAATTTATTCTTAAAGCATCCAACCCGCCCTTAAATTCTAAGATTTTTTTTTTCCCTAGAGACAACCTTGGACAAGGAACGTGTTTCCCAACTACATCCTCAGTGGCATAGTGAGATGAAGGAAAATAGGAAGGATGGAAAATCTCATTACAAAAATCCTGCTTCGGGCTAATCATGTCCTTACCCTGATCAAAATTGGAGCACAATAGTGGTCAATTTTTTTTTCCGTAGAGTAAATCTAAGTACTCAAAAGAACATGTATCAAATCCCCCAGGGCATGCCCATAAATAATCACGAGGATGCTGTAAAAAGTCATCCCTAGGTGGTTGGGACAAATTTGTAATCATGTCATCTCCTTGCTGCCAAACATCATAATAAGTAACAATCACATATGGTTGTTGTAAAGGAAACAATTGAAAATGACCTTCAATATCATAAACATGATCTCCATAATGACCAATCACATCCCATTTACGCCTCCCAACATGTATAAATTCATCAATAATCACATCATCATCTTTATTATAATGTGAAGGGTCTAATGCATCCAAGGGTTCCTTTAGCACTCCTTCACTTTCAGAATAATAGAATAGAGCATCATCAAAGTCTTGGAAAGGGAAATGACTTACCACACTCTCTTCTTCTTGTGTAGGAGGGATGGAAGATTGGATGAATTCATCAAAAGGAGGAGCAAACACTAACACTTCGTCTTTATAAAGAGCCTCTTCTTTGATATGTTCACAAGGAAACTCAAGTTCTTCTCGATAATCTTCCTCATGATTCACCTCTTCAGGCTCTCATTCTTCAATCAAGTCTTAGTTATCTTCAATAGAATCATGAGGTAGTCCCTGCTCCTCTTCAATTGGTTGGTAACATTCTTTGTAAATCTCTTCCTTGGGTTCTTGGTTGTGAGCATGGTGTACATCCCTAAGATATTCTATAATCTTAGTGGTGAACCCTTCGTCTTCAAGGAATATTGTGATATTTTGAAGGACATCCTCATATGTATGGCATCGTGGTTTCAAAAAATCAATAAACCTACCGATGAGATATGTGGAAGAGGATATACCCTTTGGTTTACAACAACTCTTGATCCATTCTTGTATAAATGATGGCAAGGAAAGTATAAACAATTTTGCCAACACATCCTCATCTCCAACTTCTATCTCATGTATATACTTCAAGAACTCTACAACGTGAGTAACGGGTAGGCCTCTAAATCTTGGAGAGTTCTTCGAACATCTTATGTCAAAATAATGTGGGTATCCCCAAAAACTTTCAAAATCAATAGAAGTATACATTTTCTCTCAGGGTGCCATGATTCCATTTCTTGAAAATATCACAAAGTTGAGATTAGGATGGAACCTTGGAAAATGTCAGTGGAGTCGCCAGATGATCCCTTTATGATCATTAAAGGAAGGTGAGGGAACTACCCTTAGTGGATTCACTAGGTGATATAGGTGGATATTGGTGGCCACCCACCGGTTCCAAATTCCAACTGGCTCATCTTGAGAGTTTTCAGTTCAACATGTTTCTCTGTAACGGGGACATTTCTTTGTAATTATGGGTTCTACACTTTCGAGGATATATTGAAGCCCTACAAAACATCCAGTAAGATAATGATGTCCGCCCACCTATTCAACCTGACTTATTTTGGAAGTTTTCATATTAGTACATCTTTCTGTACTTCCAGGGTCGTTTTGGGGCCCTAAACAATGTTTTTTTGGCTTACCACAATCAAACTATAGACAAGGTAAAATATTGACACGATAATATGTATTTCTCAAAAAAAACTTTCCAATGGGCTATGGCATGACTAAAACGGAGATCATATACAAAAGTTATGACCTTAGGAAGTTGATGTTCTAACTTACCCCAATGGGGCCTGCATGACTTTTGGCACTTCATCTTCTAGGGTTAGGTTTTTGGATGTCTAGGGTTTTGGCATTCATGTTTATGATAAAAATGCCTTCAGAGCCTCATTGTAATCATCTTCTTGCAAATGAGCGTAGTCATCACATCTCTTCTTAGAGATAAAGCTGCCACCATTCTAGCAAGTCTTGCATTCTATATTTTACAATCTCTGTACATTTCTTTCATTAATAAAAATCATGTATTGCTGTATTTCTCTGCTTTTAGAAATATTTATGTGTATTTCATCGTAATGCCTCTACTCTCATTTCATTCTGAAAAATAATTCGGATCAATGGTATTAGAGAAAGATGCTCTTGATTTTTTTTCAGTGCATGTCCCCAACAAGGTCCAAGTATATAAAGTTGGGTCTCGAGCTTGTCTCTCTTGAGGACAATCGCTCTCGCACTCCAAAGAAACCTTCCATGGTGAAAGAAAATAAAAATGGCAGAGAAAAAGATTCTATTAACCTGTTTCTTGAGCAAGCTCTCACACAACAAAGGGATGGAATGTTGGATAATTTTACCCACATCCTTCAACACCTTCCGATAGCAACAGACACATCTTCATCAAGTGACCACTTTGGAGGAACCTCTCCCTTCAAGGTACAAGTTAATTTTGATATTCCTGTATTTGAAGGTTAGATAGATGCATATGTGATGCAGACCCCACCCTCTCATAGGGTCCGCGTGACCTCTCGGTCTAGGATCATTCAAAATTGGGAGTTGGATCAACTCTTCAGGCCCTGCTGAGCCCCCAAAACCAAACACAGGTCCTTTTATTCCATGCACAAGTCCAAAAATGAATCCGTGGGCTCTTACTAGGCCCCTTTTCTTTTAAAAACAAATTTCGGGCCCTTATCCCCTTTTCTCCGGCCAACTCCTCATGTGACTGAGGGCTGTGACCAAGCACTAATCAATAGGCACTACTTTAGTGCTTCAGGATTCAACGATATCTACCTTTCTTTCCCTTCAACTTCCCCGAATGCACAAAACTTGTGAACTGCCAAAAAACCATAGGCGACAAGATCAACGACTCTCAAGCACCGATATTGTCGGCTCAAACTCCACTGTTTTGGGCTTAAATGATTTATTTTTATCGCACTAATGCATACAACATCCGCAAAGTGCCGATCACCTAAAAGAGAGATCGAATGAATCCTAATACACCACCAGATCGACAACTCTCCCCCTCTTTCGCACTTCTGGCTTTGGCGATATCTCCACAACCTTTTTCTACAAATTTCTCGAATCGCCAAATCGACGAATATGCCCAAGTGTTCAATCGACGGTCCTCAAGATCCGTAGATCAATGGTTAATATTCCTTCTTTTCGAGCTTCAAGTGTTTTGGGAATCCACACAACATAACCCCAACACACGTGGAGTGTCGAACGTCGAAATGGTTGATCAGACGCCCCCCGGTGCTCTCACAGATCAACGACCCCCAACACTTTGATGCTCCGGCTTCAATGAATTTCGAAGCACTATGCCATAGTTATCCCAGAGTGATAAACCTTTGGACTCCTCGATATGATGCAACACATCCCTTCTGATGGACGACTGGGATTCAATCTGGCTCCCAACCCTTTGAGAGTCTTCCGCTAATACTTGGCCATAAAAAATCCAGAGTACTAAGGCTCCAAACCTCCATATCTTCTGACCCATGTCCACCGTGATGGATGGTTCGGATGAACTCTAGACTTCGATATTTCTCACTCCAAACCAATTCATGAATCCTCTAGAGTATTAAACCTCTAGATCTCGGGATCGAATGCCACATGTCTCCTCCCGATCAATGGTTGAGATCTACTTTGCTGATTCAGAGCTTCGGTATTTATGGACCCTTAGGACCTTTCACCTCTATTTCTCCAGAGTACTGAGGCTCCAGACCCTGCCTTATCTGCTGACACATGTCCCGATTGATGGACGATCCCAATTATCTTCGAACTCTAGGACTTCATGAGTCCTTTCACCTTTTATACCCATTTCCTCCGGACTAGTGGTCTCCTGGACTGCATGATACACTGAGGCGTGTCCCACCTAATCGATGCTCTAGATTTACTTTGGTTCCTTGGACTTCGGGAGCTCTTTGAATAAAATCCACGTGATTTCTCCAGAGTGTTGGTTCTTCGGACCTCTTCTAATCTTCTGCTGCGTGTCCTCCTCAACTAGTGGTTGAGATCAACTCCAATATTTGGAGCTTCAGAGGATTTAATCACTCCTTGCCTCTATTTCCTCTGAAATCCTAACCTTTCGGACTTCTGGATCCACTGAAAACCATCCCGGTTGATGGACGGTCCATATTTTCTTCGGGTCCCTGTAAATTGGGGAGCCTCGTCTCCTCTGTGGAACTTTATGGAAAATATCCAGACTCCTGGAGTACGAAAAATGCTCAAGGTTAAACCCAAGGTAAATCACCTGGATCCGATGGTTTCTATTGCTCGCGCTCAGATCTAGTGGCCAAGATATGTTCTCCTCTTGTGCCTCCTCCTTCATTCTGGACTATGATCTGATGGTCTACATTTCTTTCGACAACTAATCCAATGACGATTGTGGCTTCCTCCTTTGTCTTGGATGCGCTTTCCTTCCGATGAAGGGTTTTCTCAATTTTTTGAAGGCTTAACCTTCAATGCTTGTTCTGCAGGGCTGTCTCCTTGGCCTCTACTCACACTATACCTCCTGAGCTTGGAACTTGAAACAATTTCACTTGGAGCTTCTTAAGCTTTTCAACAGTTTGAAACTTGGACTGTTCTCGCTTTCTGCACTCCTTGTAGGGCCTTGCCCGTATTGGTGCTATCCCTTCTGAGCTTTGGAGTTGCTCAGACTTCAAAGGGCTCTCAACCCTTTGAATCTTTATCAATTTCTTGTGCCCTCATGGCACCTTGATTCTCTTCCTCCTGAGCTTCCTCAACACTTTGACATTGTGTTGGTGCTGTGCACTCCTTGCACTCTTCTCCTAAATCCTAAATTTTGATAATTCTCTCGCGCACTCCTTACGCTCGCTCAATGCACTCCTTATAGAGCCATCAAAGTATTCATTAACTCTAGTAAATATTCTTCATAGTGTTTAGCAACTCTGATGTGCACTCCTTGCACAATTTTCCCTTCTTCTGAGTTTTAGCTTGTTCTGGTGTGCTCACATGGCACGCTCTTCTCTGAACCAGAGACAGAGTTAGAAACACACTCCTTGCATTGGCTTCACAGAGTTTTCAATCACTCTGGTGTTCACTCCTTGCACAAGCCTAAGAGCCCAAAACTACCCAGAAATCCACAAAGATAGAAAAGTCTATATAAACCTGCAAATGTAACATACTTTCACATCTACAACATACATAAATAATCATATAAAACATTTAGAGAATAGCCATTCATCACACATAAAAACATAGACACCTAATATGAAGGAAAAACTACTTTTGTATTAATTCTGAATGCTTATGTACAAAGATTTACAAAGGCTGTATTGCAACATAGTATTCAACACTTTCTCTCCTCTCTTGAGCTCTCTTAACTTGCTCATCAACCACTTCTAACATTAACTTTTGATACAATGATATTTTACAAAATAGGGGCTCCTCGAGCCTTCCCTCCAGCTACTCGCATTGAATTACATTCAATTACAATCAATGGACATCTAGTCTGAGTCAGAACTAAGCCTATCTACCTTCAACCATTAAAGGAGACTTCACATGCATAATGTACAAAGGCACATGGCTCGGCTTCATTGAGCCTAACAAAATTTAACTTCCTATTTGATTACAACAAAATTTTTAAATTTGGGTTAAAATGAGAGGGTCGACGCCTCTATTCCCTTGGAACCCGTTCATCCATGTGCTTTGATACGCTGACTTGCTGGAGCTTGATGAGGTGGAGTGATGCTCCTGCATCATACTCCCACGCTGAAAAAATCATGAGCTCCTACTCATGGCTCCCCTGTTGCTGAGGTTGAGATCTTCTAGGATCCCATGTTTGAATTTGGAGTTGTCCATCTTCTCCTCTACCTTGCTGTTGTTGCTGCTGCTTCTGTAGGTTCTCCTCTGTTACATCGCCTTCAAATGATGGTTTCCTTCTTCTTTTCCTACAACATCAATTTCCTGATCTCCTCAATCACTCTGTCCAGTTGGTCTACTGGGTGGCTTCTCATTTGAAGTATTCTATGTTGCAACTCCTCTTCATTAGTCTCCAACTCAACCCGTTGGATGTGTTGACTCTGTGCCATTTCCCTTTTCTCTAGGGTTTCCACTCCTTCATCCAAATCAATGGGAAAATCAATCTAATCTTCCATGTTGTTTCTATCTCCTGTGGCACTAGCTTGCTACTCCACTGCAGGTCCAAATTCTCCATTCATGCTACTGAGCTTCTGCTCAACCATCTCCCTTGACATTTCTCCTTCTGTAAGCTCCTCTCCTTGTGCTAGTATAAGTCCAGCTTCATCCAGTTGCTTCTCAGGCTGGAATTCTTCTTCATCCTTCACAATTGCATCCCTCTGATAGTCTTCCCTTGTTTCTGGATTGTACAACCAATCCTCCAACATCCTTAGCTCCTTCTCCCACTGAGTGAGCATCTGTTCTGAATGCTCCTCTTCTTCTCTCATCTCCTCAACATATGTCAATGTCTTCTCCCAATCCTTATTTATGACAGTCTTGGTTGTTTGTCTCTCCTCTACTACATCTTCAACATGTGCACTGGCCTCTACTAGGCTGCTTGGAAGGAATATACTGATTCCTCCAATGAGTTGGATGTGTCTATGATCCTCCTCCTCTGTCAACACTCCTTGTTGATCTGAACTCTCTTCTAAGTTCATGAGACTCTCAGACAATATCATATTCATTTCGGTCATCACTCCTTACTGATCTGAACTCCTTTATGAGCTCTTGATACTTTCAGACAGTCTCACCTCTTCCTTTCCCACCTGGCAATCAAAATTTTCTGACCTGCCCTCCTGGCAGTCTACGAGATCTCTGCTTGATCTCTCTCCATGTCCCTCCTAGAAATTTGAACCTTCATCACTGCCCTCCTAGAAGTCTATGAGATCTCTGATTGATCTCATCTCATTTCCCTTCTAGAAATATGCATTACCACCTCTGCCCATCTGGAAATCTATGAGATCTTCAACTGATCTCTCTTCCTCATCACTGAGGTTCCTTCCAACCTTTGGTTCAAAAATGTAAACCATCTCTTCCTCAGTGTCATTGAGGTTTTCAACATGCCTCAACCACCTTCTCAAATTCTGCTACATCTTGGAAACCAACTGTTAGACATGCCACCTTACCTTTCGCTTCATGGGCCATTCATGCCTCCGACTTCCTCTCGCTTCTTGCTGCATCTTCAACATTAGCCTATTGAGATCTGCTCTAATATCCTCAAGCTCTTTGTCTCTATTATCTTTTCTCATCTGCTGGTGGTATTTTCTTTGACCCAACTTATTGCCTTCGATATCTATTTTCCTCTTTTTGACTGAGCTAAATTATCTCTCTGATACCACTTGATGCAGACCCCACCCTCTCCCAGGGTCCACGCGACCTCCCGGTCTAGGATTGTTCACAATCGAGAGCTGGATCAGATCTTTGGGCCCTGTTGAGCCCCCAAAATCAAACAAAGGTCCTTTTATTCCATGCACATGTCCGACAATGAACATGTGGGCTCTTACTAAGCCCCTTTTCTTTTAAAAATTTTTTTTAGGCCCCTAACCCTTTTTCTCCGGCCAACTCCTCACATGACTGAGGGATGTGACTAAGCACTAACCAATAGGCACTACTTTAGCGCTTCAGGATTCGATGATCTCTTCCTTTATTTCCCTTCAACTTCCCCGAATGCACAAAACTTGCAAACTACCGAAAAACCATAGGCAACAAGATCAACGACTCTCAAGCATCGAGATCATCAACTCAAACTCCACTGTTTCTGCCTTCAACGATTTCTTTTGATCGCACCAATGCATACAACACCTGCAGAGTGTCGATCGATGAAAAGACAGGTCAAACGACTCCTGATCCACCACCAAATCAATGGCTCTCTACCTCTTTCTCACTTCTGGATTCAACGATTTATCCACATCCTTTTTCTACAAATTTCTTGAATCGTCGAATCGGCGAATACACACAAGAGTTAAATCGACGGTCCTCAAGCTCTACAGATCGACAGTTCAGATTCCTTCTTTTTAGGATTCAAAATTTTTGGGCATCCACACAACATAACCCCAACACATGCAGAGTGACGAATGATGAAATGACTGATCATACGGCCCCCTGGTGCTCTCACAGATCAATGGCCCCCAACACTTCGACGCTCTGACTTCGATGAATTTCAAAGCACTATGCCACAATTCTCTCAGAGTGATAAACCTACAGACTCCTCAATTTGATGCCACATGTCTCTTTTGATGGACGACTAGGATTCACTTCAGCTCCCAACCCTTTGGGAGTCTTCCTTTAATACTTGGCCATAAACCCTCCAGACTACTAAGGCTCCAAAATTTTAGATCTTCTGATGCGTGTCCACCATGATGGACGGATTGGATGAACTATGGCCTTTGGGCCTTCGAGATCTCTCTCTCCAAACCACTTCATGAATCTTCAGGAGTTTTAAACATCTGGATCTTAGGATCAACTGCCATGTGTCTCCTCTCGATCAATGGTCGAGATCTACTCTGTTGATTCGACGTTTCGAGAGTTGTGGACCCTTGAGACCTTTCACCTCTATTCCTCTGGAGTACTGAGGCTCCGAACCCTGCCTTATCTATTGACATGTGTCCTAATTGATGGACAATCCCAATTCTCTTCGAACTCTAGGACTTCATGAGTCCTCGCACCTTTTATACCCAGTTCCTTCAGATTGTCGGTCTTTCGGACTGTGCGATTCACTGACACATGTCCCACCTAATTGATGCTCTAGATTTACTCCGGCTCCCAGGACTTTGGGAGCTATTTGACTCAACTCCACATGATTCCTTTGGAGTGTTGTTTCTTCAGACCTCTTCTTATATTCTACCATGTGTCCTCTTCAACTAATGGTTGAGATAAACTACGCTCTTTGGAGCTTCGGAGGATTTAATCACTCCATGCCTCTGTTTCCTTTGAAATGCTAACCTTCTGGACTTCCAGATCCACTGATACACATCCTGACTGATGGACGATCTAGATTTTCTTTAGCTCCCCATGACTTCGAGAACCTCCTCTCCTTTGTGGCACTGTATGGAAAATCTCTAGGCTCCTGGAGTACAAAAAATGCTCAAGGTTAAACCCAGGGTAAATCACCTGGATCCGACGATTGTTGTGGCTCATGCCCGGAGCTAACAACTGAGATATATTCTCCTCTTGTGCGCTCCTCCTTTATTATGGACTCTGATCTGACGATCTAGATTTCTTCCGACAACTAATCCAATGACAGTTGTGGCTTCCTCCTTTTTCTTGGTTGCGATATCCTTCCGATGAAAGGGTTTATCAAAATTTCAAAGGATTAACCTTCAATGCTTCTTCTATAGGGTTATCTCCTTGGCCTCTACTCGCACTGCACCTCCTGAGTTTGGAACTTGAAACAAGTTCTCCTGTGGCTTCTTAATCTTTTCAACAGTTTTGAACTTGGACTGTTCTCACCTTCTGCACTCCTTGCAGGGCCTTGTGCGTATTGGCGCTATCTCTCCTATTTGGAGTTGCTTGGACTTCAAAGGGGTCTCGGCCTTTGACTCTTTATAAATTTCTTGTGTCCTCATGACACCTTGACCCTCTTCCTCAACACTTTGACATTATGTTGGTGCTCTAAATTCCTTGCACTCTTCTCCTGAATCCTGAGTTCTAAGAATTCACTCACATACTCCTTGCGCTTTCTCAATGCACTCCTTGTAGAGCCCTCAGAGTATTCAATAACTCTAGTAACTCTTCTTCAGAGTGTTTATCAACTCTGATGTGCACTCCTTGCACAATTTTCCCTTCTTTTGATTTTTAGCTTGTTCTGATGTGCCCACCTGGCATGCTCTTCTCTGAACCCTAGACAGAGTTCAAAACACATTCCTTGCATTGGCTTCACAGAGTTTTCAATCACTTTGGTGTGCACTCCTTGCACAAGTCTAAGCACCCAATAATATCTAGAAATACACAAAGATATAAAAGTCTACCTAAACCTGCAAATGTAACATACTTTCACATCTACAACATACATAAATAATCACATAAAACATTCAAAGAATAACCATTCATCACACATAAAAACACAGACACCTCATATGCAGGAAAAACTACTTTTGTATTAATTCTGAATGATTATGTACAAAGATTTACAAAGGCTAGACTGCAACTGAGTTTTCATCACTTTTTCTCCCCTCTTGTGCTCTCTCAACTTGCTCATCAACCACTTCTAACACTAACTTTCGATACAATGATATTTTACAAAAGAGGGGATCCTCGAGCCTTCTCTCTAGCTACTCACAATGATTTTCATTCAATTACAATCAATGGGCATCTAGTCCGAATCAGAACTAAGCATATCTACCTGTCAACCATTAAAGGCGACTTCACATGCATCCTGTACAAAGGTAGATGGCTCGACTTCATTGAGCCTCACAACATTTAATTTCTCATTTAATTACATCATAAATTTTAAATTTGGGTTAAAATTAGAGGGCTGGCGCCTCTCTTCCCTTGGAACCCGTTCCTCCATGTGCACTGGCTTGCTGACACTTGATGAGGTGGAGCGTTGCTCCTACATCATGACGCCTTAGAAAAATGGTTAAATATGCTAGAAGGTTATTTCTCTTTTCACATTTTTTATGACATGGAAAAGTTCACCTTCACACTCCACAAGGCTCTCCCCCATGTCAAACATTGGTGGGACACTTACTAGGAGAAAAGTTCCATAGAGGAATCTGGAATATATGGGGCCGAGACCACTTGGGAATTTTTTGTGGATGTGGTCAAGGAACAATACTATCTGTTGATAACTATGAACACCAGTACATGAGATGGACCGCACTTCCGTAAGAGAAGATGCAAACAATGTCGGAGTTCAAAAATACTATCCAAACCTTGTGCACCAAGTTGGGTATCAAAGAATCCGAGCGACATCTAGTTCTAAAATAATGTGGGGCTTTGCATAGGTACATCCAAACTGAAATGGATTTCGTAAACATCTCATCTTTGAGATCTTCCTATCAATATGCTGCCAAAATTGAGCAAAAATTTAGGCACTAGAACAAATGGGAGTTCGAGTCTGCAAATGCGCAACAACCCAAGCATGATAAAGATGATCCTAACCAACAACCTCCCAACAACTGGACCAAGACACATGAAAATAAGGGTAAAGGAAATACGAAGAATGAGACTTGGAAGTGGTGCGACTTCCACAAAATACTCTGGAACAACATCGATGAATGTTACTTGAAACAATCATTCATGACCAAGATCAAAGACAAGGAGAGGAACCCTAATTCATAATTTGATCCAGAAAATATTAAAATTAACAGATCATCGACATAGAGTCCACTGCTACTGTCGTGACCACAACAATTCAACGAGAAGAACCACTAGATCCTGAAGAGGGGAAGCACCTCTTCCATTCGTAGATGTGGGTGAAGGGGACCCCATTGCATTTCATTGTTGATAGTGACAACCAGAAAAAACTCATCTTAGCTGAGGTTTTCAAATTGTTGGGGTTGTTGACAACACCACACTCGCAACCATACAACATCGGGTGGCTTCACTAGGGACGAGATCTCCATGTCAGCTAGTAGTGCCACCTTTTCTATGGAATCCAACCCTTCAAGGATGAGGTAATTTGTTATGTTTCCCCTCTTGATGTCTATGATGTTGTTTTAGGACAACCATATATGTGGAAACATCATGTTGTTTATGATTCTTGACCTCATAGTGTCATTATTACTCTAGGGGGTCATCTCTACATCATACTAGAGGTAGTTGTGAATACTGTTGCACCAACACAGTGCCGCAAGGTAATCTCTCATACTAAAAAATTTGTCCTCTTCACAGTATGTTCAAAGGATGCAGAAAAGGCCACTACAACCACTGCAACCTCATCAGCTTCTATCTAGCAGAAGCAGATTGCAGAAGAGAAAGAATATATTATTTCTTCACCTACGATGGTGCCTAGACAATGCCCCATCAAGCACATAGACAATAGGTTGGTTGAACAGATTCAACCCCACCAACAATAGTTTCATGACAGTCTTCCACAGACCAAGCAACACAACTTCTCCAACAAGGCACACAAATCACCAAAATTAAGATTCAGAAAACACTTTACTCTCTTCCCCAAACACTCAATGCAATGGATACCATTGCTTCCTAAGGGGGGAGAACTGATCCAAGTGGATATTGGTGGCCACCCACCTGTTCCAAATTCCAACTGGCTCATCTTGACAGTTTTCAGTTCAACACGTTTTTCTGTAATGGGAAAATTTATTTGTAATTGTGGGTTATGCACTTCTGGGGCTGTCCTGAAGCCCTACACAACATCTAGGCAGATAATGGTAGGCACCCACCTATTCCAACTGGCTTATTTTGGAAGTTGTCATGTCAGTACATCTTTCTGTACTTCGAGGGTTGTTTTGGGGCCCTAAAAAATGTTTTATTGGATTTCCACAGTCAAACTATAGATAGAGTTAGAGTTTAATGGCATAATGTGTAGTTCTCAAAAAGACATTTCCAACGGACTATCACACACCTAAAACAAAGATCATATGCAAAAGTTATGACCCTAGGAAGTTGATGTACTAACTTACCCCAACAGGGCCCACATGACTTTTGACGCTTCATCTCCTAGGGTTAGGTTTTTGGATGTATAGGGTTTTGGCATTCATGTTTATGATAAAAAGGCCTTAAGAGCCTCATTGTAATCATATTTTTGCGAATGAGCGTAGCTATCACATCTCTTCTTAGAGATAAAGATGCCACCATTCTAACGAGTCTTGCACTCTGTATTTTTACAGTCTCTGTACATTTATTTGAGTAATAGAAATCATGTCTTGTTGTATTTCTCTGTTTATGGAAATATTTATGTGTATTTCGTTGTAATATCTCTTCTCTCATTTCGTTCCAAAAATAATCCGGATCACCAGGTAAGCTTTGTAATATAAGGGTTTCGGGAGAATATTACCAAATGATATGTCATTGAGGAGAATGACTCAATCCTCTCGACAACGACACCAAAATTCTGTCGCAAGATTTGCAGTTGTGCAAAGCCCAACATAAGATCACCAAATCTTGTGTAACTACAAGATATCCTATTATTGTTACCTTAGTAAGAAATCCCCTCATTTTAGTGATGGAGGAGGTCCACCACAAGGGAGGATTCCCTGGTGACTTCAAGGGATCAAAGTAGCAAGTTTTATAGCCAAGCCTACCCCTTCCTCTCTTGATTACCTAAGTCAACGTCTAGGTTTTTCAAATGGATGATGTATGGGGATTTTTAAGTACCTTCCCGAAAGAATAACACTTTATAGCATTTATATGATGAATTCCAAGTACAACCATGCAATTAAAACCTCATAAGACACTAGACAATGTAAATATTCTATGGATGGTACAAATTTATAGCGGTACAAAAGTTTTACAATAAAAATATAAATTTGTAACAACAACAACAAATATGCTTCAGAATTGAAACAATTGACAATGAAAATATAGCATAAATCCACTAGATTAATACCCAATTGTTGTATGCAATTTATGGTAAGTTTAGGCCACCTTTAGATCAATGCATGCAACAAATAAGAGAGCATTAGATGGTTGTAGGAAACTTTTTGCAACAACAACAAGTTTGCGAGTGAATTAGCTTAGGTTAGTAAAAATTTTGAGAGAATGAAAATTGAGAGTTTGTTGATCATTTTCACCACGAGAGAGCTCAAATGATTAGTGCCTTAGAGATATGGAGTATTTTACAACAACAATACAATATGTTTGGATATGATAGTGACAAGATCTACGAGGTAGGGTTTGAAATCTAAGGTGCTAGCACATTAGGGCCTTAGATTTCAAGCCTTAAAGAGAAGGATTGCTAGAGTGAAAACAATTTTAGGCTCTAACAAACTTTTCTCCCTTCTTAAGTTATTGAATTAAGTTACAATCAAGAGTCTAGAATCAAACTCCTAAAGTGCTATATCTTTAGGGCTTTAGGAGCTTAAGCCTAGGTAGGATTTCCTTCAGAAATTTATGGATGAAACTAACCTTGTGAGAGGAGGAAGCACTTACGCTCCTCTCTTATGGTTTTACCAAGAAAAATATTGAATAAGAACAAATAAAATTTACCATAACCATTCAGTAACATGGAATAAAATTGCATAAATTTACTTACTTCACGAAGATATGAAAATAATAAACCGTAATTGCATAAATTCCATCCAAAAAATCAGAAAAATACATCCACAATTGATCCTCCAAGCAAGTTGAATGAATGTAGAAGAGAGAGATAGCCCTATGGGTAGAAAATTTCAAACTTAATGCTCTCACAATGGAGAAGAGTGTGATGATAAAAAAGAGTCTTGGATAGCCATATTTATATTGGAAATCCTAGACATCAAAAGAATCCAATGAAAAGTCATGTCTCTTCAATAAGAGGTCTGACCCCTTCCAATTTTCCTTTTAATTTACAAAATTTAAGTTTACATGAAATAAAACCCTAAAAATGGTGATGTCATGCCCTTGTAGGGTGACGTTAGACTCATATGAGTGACGTCAAGGCTGAAAGTTTGAAATGTTGGGCCTCCAAAGGCCACACATCACTCTCCCATGTGCTAAGGTCCATGCTAGTGACTCCTCCCATCAAATCTTCATGTTAACTATCAAACACTAGCCCTTAGGTGATGACATGGACTAGGAGGGTGACGTCTAGGCCTCCAAAGGCTAGCATTCAAGTGGAGAAGGGTGGAGTCTCATCCTATAGCCATGCTAAGATGCCTCAAAAGGGAACGTCATCCATCATCAAGGTGCAACGTTCATCATCAAATGGTGCCCCAGATGTGGGGTCTAACATCTATCCTATGGGAACGGTCCTTCAAAGACAAACAAGTACACCCTCAAAGGGCCAACAAGTCATATGAATCATTCCAATTAAGCCAAATCTAATAAGATAACCACCCAAACATGTGCATCAAACCCCCCTTTCAAATTAAACAAATGCTCAAAGACCTTATAAACGTTGCTAAATTTAGGCATGGGAGGGGTGTTAAGGTGCCCTATTGGGTAGGCCAATCTCCAAGTCAAGGGTGTTTCCCAAGGAGAACTTATCTAAATCATGTAGTTAGTGTGAGGTAGATTTGTGCCAATAATTCTAGGCATAGGGTTCTTGACATACAAGGGTTCATATTTTCTCATTTATGGGTGCCTTTGTAGAGGGTGTGCTGCCCTTTGTCTGCAACACAACATTTTTCCAAGCCATTTTATTGACATTAATTGATTAAAGTCCAAAATATTGAGTACTATGTGCAATTGAAAGTAAAGAGTATTGCAATTCTATTTGAATCTAGAAACACACATGGTGCCGTATGCAATAAAAATTAAGGGACACCGCAAAATGCATTTCCTCAACACGTGAGACATTTATTAATTATGTGATTTCCTTTGTAGGTCCTTCATTTTTTTGAAGAAACATTTCATTATTCCCAGGTGCCGAGGGCGAGCATCTAAAAGGACAATATTGTTTTTTATCCCTTTTCCAGCTACAATACCTTTGCGATTTTATCCCCTTCTTCCCATGAAATGATGTACAATCCCTTCTTGGGTCAATGGACCTGAAAACACAAAATATGAGGAAATGAAGGGGAAGTAGTATGTAAGGTGGTAAGTATTGATGGGAATGGAATGATGACCTTTCAAGGAGATACCTAGTAGCAACCCTTTTCCCAAGGGTGACCAACTTGCTAGGACACAATGACAACCACCAAGTTGAAATTAGGCAAAAGGTATAATTTCCAAGCAAACATTTCATAATCAAGAAAGGATTCTTTGCAACATGTTCAAATGCATCAAATATTAAAGTGACACTTACCATGACCCCATCTTTGTTACCTCATGATGCAAGACTTGTTGTTCTCTAGGACTAAGCCGATGTAGTGGATACTTCTCTGTTGTTGGTGATGAGTGGTGATGAACATGAATAGGGGGGACCCTGCGGGCTCTACTGCTCAATATGACTCTCAACACTCCATGTATGCTACCTGTGGGCCTCGATACACGATATCCTTAGTTACCGCTAGACTGAGGGGGTAACAAGACACCTGCATAGTCATGTGATTATGTGAGGTGTACAAGTTAGTTTTAGATAACGATTTTTTTTGTTATTGATTTTGGGTTATTTAAACCCATTTTTTATTCGACGTGAGGTGGAGTTTTGGCCCTTATCCCTCATGTTTTACTACTATAATATTTTTCCTTCATTAATACAATTTATGTGTCTGAGGACACCTTGTCAATAATTTTGAAAAATTCAATGAAAAATTATTCAGATGCACGTGCATACATAACATACATTCAATGAGGTCCTCGAGGTGTAGGACAGTCGGTGACAAAGTGTGTTGTTAAGACACTTCGTGATGTTAAAGTCATCGGTTCGAAACCTGCGGGGATAAAAAATGCAGCGATGTTAAGGGTTGGTGTGGCTCAGGCTGGGTGCGATTCCTGAGTAATTTTGATGGATTAGATGCCCCTGATTCGCGGTTTCTCGGCCACAGGCGAGTCCCACAGGTCACGAAAAAACTAGAAAAAAAAAACACACATTCAATGAGATAAATGAATTATAAATAAAATCTAGAATTACTTCAAACGACGGGGGAGAACTTGAAGAATTGCAACGATATGGAATGAACTGGAATTTGAATAATTTTCCATTAGATATTATAAACTTTTTTTCCTGCATTTGAGCGAAAACCATCATCAATACATGAATAAATTATTAAAAGAAAGTTTTGGAAGCATAGAACAATCTAACATCAAAAAATATTTAGAATGACTTTTAAAAGTTAACAATGTGCCTAATTATATTCTAACACCCTAGTGCTTCAACATATACAAAATACACTGATGTTATAAATTACGAAAGGTGTCGAAGAGTGACCTCTGTTATTGTCTCCACATAGTAAAACCTCCACAAAATTTAAATGCGGATGCTTGCATTTGTATTTTTTGAATTAAATTATTTATCAGTGCGTTTTTATGTAAAAACCGCACCGGTGCACTATAAACTATATAGCACATCGAAAAAATAAATTACAAAAAAAAGAGTGCATGCGCTTATCATCAATGCGCGAAAATATACAACAAAAAAACGAGTGGGAATTTAGAGGGTAGATTTTTTTGAAGAGCCAAATTTGAAAGGGATCGTCTTAGGAAACATACAAATTTGTAGAGGAGAAATTTCATATATGTGGTTTCATTCTATTGATAATCTAAGTCTTTCACCTATTTGATTCAAGCAATTTTCAGTGCATTCTCAAAAAAATAAAAGGGTTTCATAGTTACCTTTGGTATTGGAAGCCCTAGCTTGTTGTTTCTCTTGGATTCCCTCTCTATATTTCACAATGAGATTTTTTTTTAATCAATATGTTTTTATAGGGTTTCTTTACTTATATATGGGGTGTTTAGTATCTGTTGCAATGGGACCACTCATTGCATTGGATTCCAAACCCTGTCGTTGTTAGTTTTTATTTTTATTTTTAAACGCTTTCACAGTTAGCGGTGCACACTGTATAGGAATAACACACAGGTGCGCATGTTCCTCTCGATAGCACTGCCAAGTTTAAAATAAAAATAACATTGTTTTTAATATTGAAATTGTCACGTTTTAAATTTATTCATGGGTTTGGAAGTGCACAATAAATAATAATTAGGCACCGATGCTTCTATTAATTTATAGATCATTGTGTGAATATAAAAATTAGTAAACAATTTTTTTTTGATGTCGTAAGAGAATGGATATCATATACCAATGTGTATACACATGATTAATGCCCCGGTGCATATTGTTTTATTATACACACCGAAATCGTATTTTGTAAAAAATATTTCGTAATTTATATCTGATGATTCCTGATTTTTTTTTATAGAAATGGTTGATAGAAGTTCAAGGAAAACAACTCATTGCAACGATCATGAGGGTAGTTCATCCCAACAAGAGAACGAGGAAAGTTCTTTAAGTTTTATTAAAAAATAAATATATTTGAATTATCTGTAGGTTTAAATTAATGATGTGTATTGGTTAAGGTGTGTTATGTAGAGCAAAAAATTGAAGAAACTTGATAAGAGTTTTTGCAATCTGAGTGCAAAATAGCGTAAAATATTTATGGAAATATTGCAAGAGGAATTAGGTGGATCAAAACGTAATCAACATGAAGTTTTTCTTTGAGTTTTTACTAAAAATGAATTTCTTAACTTTAATTGCTAACATGTTTTAAACACTCGATTTCACATTTTTTAAAAGTTGTGCATGAACCGATAGCGAGGGAACACAATGCCATCGTAAAAAGATAAAAATTATGAAGGATGTAAATGATGATGACTTGGTCCTTATATCTGGAGTGGTGCTAGAAGTTAACAAGAGGGGAAAATTGTTTTATAGAACTTTGAGGGATATAGTGGAAAGAATGTATAGACATACTTTCCACTTACAATACAAAAATCAATCCAATAACTCCAAGAATCAGGTTATACATAAACCATAGGAAGAATTTCTGGAGCAATGGTCAATGAGACCTGTGAGACTTGCAATAGAAAAAACTTACAATAACAAAAGACAATCATTTAAAAAATATGTTCGAAAATTACCAAAATGATTTTTTTTGCTATATTTACGTTCATGTTGCTTTAAAAAAAATATTATATTTTTTTCCTTTTCAGGAAGATTATGAAAATCCCAAGGGAAAAATGAAGGGAAAACTTATACATGCCGGTAGGGATGTCCACAAAAGTGTACAAGGAAATGGTAAAATAAATGAACATAATTACATTGCGGGAGGAACCATCCCAACAACAATGTGCATTAGAGGCATGCAATCATTCATTTATTCTCTTATGTACATTGAATTTAATTATCACATGGAATACTAATTTTCAATTGTTTTGTTGCAGAAAAGAAAAAAAAGGAACCCATTCAAAACATAATACAGGACGATGAGGAATAAAATGGTTGATTACAAAGTTCGTGAGATAGTATACTAGCCTAGGGGTTGTTAAAAATCATGGATTGATAGGAGCTCTAACTTATTTTATCATTGGATTTTGACAACCAGAAAAACATGTGCTACACGATTAAATAAAAACTTAAGTTACTTTATGTTTGTTTTTCTTTCACAGAGTAATCCATCCATAAGCTCCTTCATTCCACATAGTTTGACATCATTCAATGTGTGCTCCCTTGCTTTCTCAAAGAAAATCTACCTTCTTTTAAGGTAAGGTCCTATGAAACAACTTGCTAGAAGGATGCAACTTTCACTTTTCTCCATCGATTGAGCTACAAAAGGGAGAGGTCACTCTTCAAAAATAAGTAAGAGAAAACCTTTATTTTTTTCTTTTTCAAAACTGACAAAACCCACCATGAATTAGTGGTCAATTGATAGTGAGGACAACCATCACTAGTTGTTATCCATAAATGAAAGCCTATTCATCACCATTATTCAAGGAAAACCACAACACCTAGAATAACCCTTGATAGTTTGTAAGGGGGTAGACTTTCACTCCTACCCAAGATAACCTTATCATTGCATAACTCTTATGCCAATAAAACATTTTTATTATAAAAAAGGGGTAAATGAAATTGTATATTTTAAGTGATATTGTTCTTCATATGACTTGATATTTGTAAAATAATACATTACAAATTTCCCATCATATATGTCCACATGAAAAGGGATTGTGAAACATAAAAGAGGGATTATTGTATCATTGGTTTCCATGATGGTGGATGATTTTATCAGACAATTGGATTAGGTTGATGGACAATTGGTTTGTATTGTTGGTTGTCATTGATGTCAACCCTTGGAGAGTGATATTGTAGATTGATGTAAACCCTTATAGATTTATGTCACCCCTTGGAGAAGTCCGATAGTGAATTCTGGTAGCACAAAGGTATGGGTAATGGACACGAGTTTGTTTAAGGTATAAAGGCATGAATATTAGTGAATATGAAGGTAAGAATATTCTAGATAGATAATACATGTCATGCCATTTTTGTTCATATGTGGAACACCACGTGGTTCCTCACGATTAGTGAGATATGGCCTTGTGAAGTTGGAGGACCCCCAAGGGTATTCTAGAAGCCCTTAGAAGGTCAAAAATAAGTCAATTATTATAGAAAGTATTCAAGAAGATTCCTAGTCAATGTGGTTGCAAGGAGAAATTAATTAAATAATAAGTTTGACAAAGTGGTTAAGTGAAAAAAGTGGCTAAGTGGATACTTCTAGAGGAAGCTACTTGGAGAGTATAAATAAGAGAGAAATGATCTCCCATTAAAACCTATTGAGCATATTGAATATTTATAAGTGACTGAGGTAAACAAATGATATATAAGGTGAATTTCATAGGGAAGGTGAAGTAAAGAAGGAAAAAATTCAAGGGAGGATAAAGTCTTTTGACGATGCTTTCTAAGGTATGTTATTTACAGGTCATCTCACCATTTTCACAATAACGTTTTTTTCTAGAATGATTCAGATAGAAAAATTTGGAGGCTATTGACAAAACATATCCAAGTAACTGTGACAAAAAATTCATCTTGTGGGTCATTGTAGTTTGGGAGTTACAGTCTGATAGGGTTTGTGGCTAGTCCTGAAACTAGTCTAAAACACGTGTTTTGGGTAAAAACGTCATAAATTATTCATAATAGATACAAATTTAGTGAGACCAAATGAATTGGTTATCGTACATTCTATAGTATATTGTGTACCATTTTTATATCCATACAACAAATATTTCTCGCGTGGCATGCTGTACAAGTTCACTTTCTAGAATAAGACATAATTCAACAAGGTCTGACATTTTTGCTATAACTCCTTTTCTGGGAGGTTCAAAGTAGTGAAACCTGAAGGATTTGCAGAGAAGACACTGAAGAATATTGTGTATAATTTGTAGACCTTTATGCATTACAAGCACAAATTTATACTTGTTGAAAGTTAGGGTTGTTGACTAATCCAAAATTAGTCATGTGAGACTAATATAAAGTTTGATGAAAATGCTAGTCTCTTATTGTTGAATTTAAGGAAGGTTTGCAGGCCTGTGATCACATACACCAGGTCTGTTATAGAGTTACATGTATGTTTATATTCATATCTTGATGGTTACATTTTTTCATGACATGGTACATGCTTGAAGCTACATAACAATGAGGTTTGGCACATGGTTTTATGTAAGGGTTTATGCTATTTGGCTTATGGATTTGTGATGTATTGCTAGAGTACTCTTGTTGGTTGTCTTGATGTATGTTTTAGTATATGGTTGAGGTATATGTTGAATTCATGGATGAGATACTTATTTGACGAGTCTTCATATACATGAGGTGTATGGTATGGTGACATTGGTACATCTTGATGATGTATAACTTGGCTTGTTATTGATACATGATTTGTACATGCTTGGTACATTGTTAGAGGCACTTGTTGGTAATATTGTTGGACATATTTGTAGTGATCTTGGCACTTGGTTTATGGTTGATGTGGCATAGATATCTTGGTATTGGTGATGGTTGTGAGGTGTTATGATGTTCATGGTTGATGCACTTGTGATGGTACATGTTGTAATAGTTGTTGATGTACATGATTAGTTGATGAGATTATTATGAAAGGTTATTGGCACAGGTTATTGGTTACACATTGTTGGTAGAGGTGTTGTTACAGGTTGTTGATACAGGTTGCTTGGTACAGGTTGTTGGTACAGGTTTCTTGGTACATGCTATTATAGGTTGTTGGTACAGGTTGCTTGGTACATGTTGTTGGCAAAGGTTGAAAGTGACAAAGTGATAGTGACAGTGGTTGGTTTAGTGACAATGATAGTGACAGGTTGTCTACATTTGGAACTTATATTTTAGGGCGGTAGGACAAGGCAAGGATAGGTGGTCGGATCCACCTTCTAGATGTAGCCGAAGAACCAAGGAGTTGGAGCTTCCTTTAGGTTGGAGCATGAGAATTAGGGGGTTGGAGCCAGAGAATTGGGTGGTTTTATCCACCTTCCAGTTGGCGCCAGAGAACAAAGGGGGTTGGATCCTACTTCTGGTTGGAGCCAGAGAATTGGGTGGTTGTAGCCACCTTCTGGTTGGAGCTGGAGAACAGAGAGGGTTGGAGCCTACTTCTAGTTGGAGCCATAGGATTGGAAGTTAGTGCTTCCTTGAATGTAATTATTAAAAAACATTCTGTGGTTTTCTCCCACATTGGGTTTCCACGTAAAATACTGGTGTACTGTGCATTGTGTGAATTTGTCTATTATTGTTTATTATGCACTGATGGATGTTAATGTTATATGATGCAATAAAATCTTATTGATGAACTAATGAACATTTTTGAATAAGTTAAAGGAATATACATTGTGGTTAATGTTGGATTACTGAGAGGGGGGTGAGTCAATAATAGAGCAATACAATCCTTTTTAACCATAAAATGCAAGTGTTATATCAATGTAGTATTATCATCCAATAGTTGCAGAGTAAATAAACAATGAACAAATGAGCAATCATACACATACACAGTACACCAGTGTTTTTACGTGGAAACCCAAAGTGGGAGAAAACCACGTAATGCTTTTTCTTATATGTATTTAAGAATTACATTCATTGGAAGCACCAACTTCGTTTTTTTCCCAGCTGCAACTGGAAGGAGGCTCCAACCCCTTAGTTTGTCAGGATACAACTTGAGGGAAGCTCCAAATCCCCAATTCTCTGGCTACAACTAGAAGGAGTCTACAACCCCCTATGTTATCTGACTACAACCAGAAGGTGGTTACAACAACTTGTCATTTCCCCTTCCAACCGCCCTAATGTAGAAGTAAAATGATGGAACCACTGTCACATTATCATTATGAGATATACTACTATAAACCTGTACCAATCAACCTATAACAACCTGTACCAAACAACCTGTAATCAACCTGTACCATAAACAAGTGCATCAACCATGCACCAAACTGTACCTCAATTTGTACCTTCAACGAGTGCATCAACCATGTGTTCATTAAGGTTGGTTGTCATTGATGTCAACCCTTGAAGAAATCCCTGTAGCACAAAGGTTGGGTAATGGACCCAAGATTGTTTGATGTAAAGATGACTCATTATTTTCTTGTCATGGTTGATAATAAGTAGAAATGGATTAACTCCAAAGTGCCCCCCTTATGGTGAAATCCCTCATGGGAAGACACTTTGTGGATTGAGTTATACTAGAAGTATGGTTAGAGAACCCATGTTTATATGTGGAATAATGAGATGAACGCCAGTGAATTTATCAGTGAAACTATCCTAGATGGATAATGCTTGTCATGCCATTTCTAGTCGTATGTGGAACATCACATAACTCCTCACTGTTTGAGAGTTATGGCCTTACGAAGTTGGAGGACCCTCATATGTCATCTAG
>ML780630.1:128714-209730 GCA_009831015.1 Picea engelmannii
TAAATAATAAAGTGAAGTGATGAGTGTACTATAATTCAAAGTGAATACAAAATAAATTAATTCAATAATAAATTTAATGGAGAAATTAGAAGTGGGTTAACCCTAAAATAAAGAAAGTGGGCAAAGTGACCTAGAAGATGTTTCTAAGGAAGCTACTTGGAGAGTATAAATAAGAGGCAAGGCTCTCTCATTTAATACACACTTGAGAATATTGAATACCTATAGGTGTCTGAGGTAACCAAAGGATATCTAAGCCAAATTTTTTAGGAAAGTGAAGAAAAGAAGGCCAGAATTCAAGGATAAATTATTTTGATGATGCTTTGTAAGGTACGTTTTTTTTAGGTCATCTCACCATTTTTGCAATAAATTTTTTTCTGGAATGATTCAGACCGTGAAATTTCTATTCCATTGAAGAAACATATCCAAGTATCTGTGGTAAAAAATTCATCTTGTGGGTCGTTTCATTTTTGGATTTACACTCCGTGGAAAATAGGGTTTGTGGCTAGTCCTAAAACTAGTCAAAAACAAGTGTTTCAGGTAAAAATGTCATAACATCTTCATAACCGATCCAATTTTAGTAAGAATACATGTGTTGGTTATAGTAAAGTCTTTAGTATACTATGTAACAGTTTCATATCATTTCAACAAATATTCCGTGCGGGGCACCCTCTACAAGGTCACTCTCTAGAATAAGACAAAATTCAGCAAGGTGTGCCATTTTTGCCATAACTCCTTTTCTGAGAGGCTACAAGTAGTGAAACCTGGAGGAATTTCATAAAACACACTGAAGAACATTGTGTATCAGTTTCATATATTTATTCATTACAGGTACAAATTTATGATTATTTCAAGTTAGGATTGTTGACTAATCCAAAACTAGTCTTGTGAGACTAAAGAAACATTTGATGAAAATGCTAGTCTCTTGTTGTTAAAGTTAAGGAACGTTTGCAGGCATGTGATCATATGCACCAGGTCTATTATAGAGTTACAAATCATATTTGGATGATGAAATTGATGAGGGCTTTTGGTTGAGGTACAAGTTGGGTACATGGTTGAGACAAGTAGTTGATGAGTTGGCACATACATGAGGTGTATAGTTGATGATGTTGGTAGATATTGATGAGTCATAGTTGATGAGTACTTGACACATGATTGGTACATGGTTGGTTTCACTTATTTATGGTACATGTTTATTACAGATTGTTTGGTATAGGTTGGTGCATGGTTGATGCACTTGTTTATGGTATAGGTTATTGGTATAGGTTGATTGGTACAGGTTTACAATGATATATCTCACAGTGATAGTGTGATAGTGGTTCCATCATTCTACTTCTACTTCAGGGCAGTTGGATGGGGCAAGGAAAAGTGGTTGTAGCTGCCTTCCTGTTGTAGCCAAAGAACATAGGGGGTTGTAGCCTCCTTCTGGTTGTAGTTAGAGAATTGGGGAGTTTAAGATTCCTTCAGGTTGTAGCCTAAGAAACTATGGGGTTGGAGCATCCTTCCAGTTGTAGCTGGAAAACAAAGGAAGTTGGTGATTCCAATGAATGTAATTCTTCAAGGCATATAAGATAAAACATTCTGTGGTTTTCTCCCGATTTGGGTTTCCACATAAAACACTAGTGTATTGTGTATGTGTGTGATTGTTGATTTATTATTTCTCATTATTGGATAATAATTCTACATTGATATAACACTTGTATTATTTGGAGAAAAAGGATTATAATTACGCTATTAATGATTCAACCCCCCTCTCAGTAATCCAACAATTGGTATCAGAGAAGGTTTCTTCAGAAATCAGTTTAACCACTGAAAGGTAGATCATGGAGAGTACCAACTCATATAAAAATGGAATACCACACTTTTATGGAAAAAAATATGCTTTTTGGAGCATAAGGATGAAGACATATATACAAGCACATGGGTTTGAAATTTGGAAATCAATTGTGGATGGATACACAGTACCAGAAGTTCCACCAACAAATGACAAAGCAGTGAAACTTGGTCAGAATAATTCCAAAGCTACAAATACACTTTTGAATGGTCTCAGTGAAACAATATTCACCAAAGTTGCACATTATAAATCTACCAAAGAGATTTGGGACAAGCTTCGAAATATTTATGAAGGAGATACAAAAGTCAAAGCAAAAAAACTTCAAACTTATAGAGGTTAGTTCGAACAACTAAAAATGAAGGAAGATGAGAATATTGTAGTCTACTTCTTAAGAGTTGACGAAACAATGAATGCAATCATAGGATTGGGAGAAGAAATCGAAGAATCTATAATTGTTCAAAAGGTACTAGGATCTCTTCCTATGAGATTCAACCCTAAGATATCAACACTAGAATAAAGATTGGATCTGAACTCAATAAGCATCGATGAAATGCATGGAATATTCTGAGCATATGAAATGAGAACTGAGCAGGAAAATCCATATGTAAAAGAAGCAACCTTCAAAGCATCCAAAAGATCAAAGAAAAAGAAAAAGGAACAAGAAGAATATAGCAGCAACAACGACGTCTCGGAAGATGATGAAGAAGTGGCCAACTTCGTCAAAAGACTGAACAAGGGAACCAATGGTAGGTATAGAGGTAAGCTTCCTTTAATTTGTTTTAATTGTGATGGTATTGGTCATTTTGATAACAAATGTCCTCATAAGAAAAGAGAAATGATGAAGGTTACTCAAAAGACAAAGACACATATAAAGGAAAAAGAACTACAAAGAAAGATTTCAAGAAAAAACTTATGCATCAAAGAAGACATCTCATCATCAGATGAATATGAAATCAGTGACAGTGAGATAAGAAGAGTTCTATTCATGGCAGTAAAATATTCTGAAAAAGAAGACTCCGAAGAAGAATATGAAGAAGCCAAAGAAGGATATGAAGAATTCGAAGACGAAATTGAAGAGGTAGAAGTTGACTATCGAGAAGAATTAATGTGTGCCATAGAAGTTATCAGAAGAGAAAAGAAGAAAAACAAGAAACTACAAGCATTACTAGACAAGAAAAATGACACTCAAGAACTAGAACAAATGATCACAAGATTGAAGGTTCAAATAGAAGAAGATAAAAGAATTGAAGAAAAACTCAAAGAACAACTAGAATAAAATGACAAGATCATTGGAAACTTGAAAGCAGAGTTTGTCACACTAAGAAAGCATATTCAAAACAAAAATATGCAGAATAGCTCAAAAGTTTTGGATGACATTATCAACAATAAAAAATCTCATCTTGACAAGTCTGGACTTGGATACAATCAGACAGAAAAGGGATCAATCTCCAAAACAACAAAGAAAGAAACAAATCCAAAAAGCTATGCAGAAACAATCAAAGGGGATAGGAAGATGTACAAGGAAGATTACATGGACACTCCTCCACCGAGAAGATTTAGATTTCAGAATCAACAACAGACAGATAGGCCTCAAGAAGAAGAAGGATTCATAAGAGCACCTTCTTTCAGAAGATCTTCAACTCCCAGGTATCAAACTATATTTTTTGGTTTATTTTATGCATGTAATAATTTTGGACATAAAGCTGTGAATTGCAGAGCTAAAAACAAGAACAATAACAACTTTGAGAATCATACACAAATGGGTTACTTAAGAATACCTAGTGAAACACAAAGAAGAAGTTACAACAGGTTTGAATCTTTGAGCACTGAAGTGGAATGTTACAAATGTAACAATTTTGGACACGTGGCCAAAAATTGCAGAATGACAGTCCCTCCCAAAGAACCTCAAAAAAATAACAACAATCACAGAAAAGAACCTCAAAAAACGACATGGATAAGAAAGCAAGATCAATATAGCAATAAAGAATGCACAATCGCTATACAAACTAAGCAGAAGAAACACAATTGTTATGTTGACAGTGGGTGTTCAAAACACATGACAGGTGATAGAGACAAACTTCTTACATTACGAAAGGAAAGAAATGGATCAATCTCCTTCGGAAATGATAATTCAGCCAAAATCATTGGAGAAGGCACAATCCGAATTGAGAATAAGAATAAAAAGGCACAAAATGTTCTACTGGTAGAAGATATGAAACATAATCTTCTAAGTGTGAGTCAATTGTGTGACCAAGGTCATAAAGTTACTTTCGATTCACAAAAGTGTGAGATAAGAAGAGAAGGTTTAGTCAAATTGGTCGGTACAGCTGCAAGAACTTCAAACAACATATATGTGTTAAGTGAAATTGGAAATGAAAAGTGTTTTCTAGGAAAGGAAGATGAAAGTTGGATATGGCACAAAAGAACGGGTCACATGCATTTTGATAACCTTGTCAAAGTCAACAAAAGAGAAGCAGTAAGAGAAATGCCCCAGATCACAAAACCAACCAACACTTTATGCAAGCATTGTCAACAAGGACAACAAACAAATACCAGGTTCAAATCAAAGGAATATTCAACAACAAGGCCACTGGAAATTGTGCATACTGATCTAGTTGGACCAACTACAACAAAGGGATTAAAAGATGAGAGATACTTTATGCTATTAGTTGATGATTATACAAGAATGACTGCAGTTTTCTTTCTCAAGAACAAGTCAGAAGCTTTTGAAAACTTCAATATCTACAAGGAAATGGTTGAAAATGAGATAGATTCAAGAATCAAATGCTTGAGATATGATAATGGAGGAGAGTTCACTTCAAAGGAATTTATGGACTACTGCAGCAGTCACAAAATAAAAAGGAAATTCTCTATTGCTAGGACACCTCAACATAATGGAGTTGTTGAAAGAAAGAACATGACAATACAACAAATGGCTCGAACAATGCTAATGGATTCCAAATTGACAGATATATTTTGGACACAGGTAGTGCATACAATAGTTCACATTCAAAACAGAGTAATACTCATAAACAAAACTGATAAAAATCCCTACGACCTATGGAAAGGAAGACCAACAAATGTGAAGCACTTCAGAGTTTTTGGAAGCAAATGCTACATCAAAAGAGAATATTGCAGAATAGGAAAGTTTGAATCTCGTGTGGACAAAGGAGTACTTGTTGGTTGCTCAAGTACAAGGAAAGCATACAAGTGTTACAATCTAATATTGAACAAAGTTGTGGAAAACATCAACGTAACAATTGATGAAACAGGTAGTCCAGAATCAAAGGAAGAAGAAAACAAATCAATGGAACAACTTTTCGAAGAAGAAGAAGAAGAAGATGAAGTAGAAGAGGAATATGAAGAAAATCCGACAGAAATAGAAGAACAAGTTCAAAAAGTATCTCCAAAGACACCTAGCAAATGAGTATAGAACAATCATCCTTTAGATCAAATTATTGGAAACAAAGATGCAGGAGTTGAGACTAGAAGAAAAATCCGTTCACCAGAACAAACACACCTAGCACTCTTATCTACAATTGAACCAAACTGTTTTGAAGAAACCAACAAGGATGGATTTTGGAATAAGGCCATGAATGAATAATTGGATCAAATAGAGAAAAATGACACTTGGGAACTGGTTCCAAGACCAAAGAATAAGTATGTGATCGACACAAAATGGGTTTTCAGGAATAAATTAAATGAAGATGGACAAGTTACATGGAACAAAGCTAGATTTGTATGTAAAGGATATGCACATATTAAAGGAATCGACTTTGAAGAGACATTTTCCCCAGTTTCCAGAATGGAAGCAATCTGGTTGCTTTTAGCCTATGCATGCTCCAAAAATGTTAAAGTATATTAGATGGATGTAAAATAAGATTTTTTGAATTGGGAACTTGAAGAAGAATTCTACATTGAACAACCAAAAGGATTTCAGTTGTTAGAGAATACAAATTATGTGTGTAAATTAAAGAAGGCCTTGTATGGTCTAAAGCTGGCTCCTAGAGCATGGTACTCTAGACTGAATAAGTATCTGCAACATGCAGGGTTCAGAAAAGGAAGTGCAGACATCAACCTCTACATCAAGGGAAGTGAAGGTAATATTTTATTAATTAAAGTTTATGTTGATGATATTATTTTTGGTAGTGATGATGATAGGTTAAGCCAGAAATTTGCAAAAGATATGCAGAATGAATTTGAAATGTTGTTACTTGGACAAGTATCCTTATTTTGGGGACTTCAGATACGTCAAAGAAACCAAGGAATATTTATTTCTCAAACCAAGTATATTAGAGAAATGCTAAAGAGGTTCGGAATGGAAGATTGCAAACCAGTTATCACTCCCATGAAAACTAGTTGCAAGTTGAGAAAAGATGATGATTCAAAGTCTACAGATGAGAGGAAATACAGGTCAATGATTAACAACCTACTATATGTGACAACATCCAGACCAGATGTAATGCAGGCAGTTGGACAAGTGACACGATTTCAAGCAACACCAAAGGAGTCACATGTGTTAGCAGTGAAGAGTATTTTCAGATATCTCAAAGGAACAAAAGAGTTTGGATTATGGTATCCAAGAGGAAAGGATCTATCACTTATTGCCTAAAAAGATGCAGATTGGGCAGGTTGTATTGATGACCAATGAAGCACTAATGGAGCAACGTTCTACTTGGGTGAGTGTTTAATATCATGGCTAAGCAAGAAACAATCATCAATATCTTTATCTACAGCTGAGACATAGTATATTGCAACAATATCATGTTGTACACAGGTTCTTTGGATGAAACAAACTCTGACAGATATACAGGTTGAGTATGATGAGCCCATTCCAATCTATTGTGATAATACAAGCACCATCAGTATCTCAAAGAACTCGGTGATGCACTCCAAGACGAAGCACATTCCAATAAAGTATCACTTTCTACGGAAGCAGGTTGCAGAAAATAAAATCAGAGTTGAGTATGTGGGCCCAAAAGAACAAGTGGCTGACATATTCACAAAACCACTTCCACGGGAATCCTTTGAATATCTTCGCTAGAGAATTGGAGTTATTTTTAATCCAAAATGAATTCTTTTTGAATGCTTATCTTATATGTCTTAGATTTACATGAGGAAGCACCATAAGATGCTAGTTCAGTCAGGGGGAGCAACCCCAGATGGAAATATACCTTTGCCATTGATGAGAAAGGGGGAGAGATTTATCAGATGTAGAGGACAGAGGTAGAGGATAGAGGCATGGTTCCAGGGGGAGCATGAGTTATATGATTTCAATATTGCATCAGAGTGTTGCCATCAATGCCAAAGGGGGAGATTGTTGATTAAGGTTGGTTGTCATTGATGTCAACCCTTGAAGAAAGCCCCGTAGCACAAAGGTTGGGTAATGGACCCAAGATTGTTTGATGTAAAGATGACTCATTATTTTCTTGTCATGTTTGATAATAATTAGAAATGGATTAACTCCAAATTGGTCCCCTTATGGTGAAATCTCTCACGGGAAGACGCTTTGCAGATTGAGTTATCCTAGAAGTATGGTTAGAGAACCCATGTTTATTTGTGGAATAATGAGATGAACGCTAGTTAATTTGTCAATTAAACTATCCTAGATGGATAGTGCTTGTCATTCCATTTCTGGTGGTATGTGGAACGTCACATAATTCCTCACTGTTTGAAAGTTATGGCCTTACGAAGTAGGAGGACCCTCATATGTCATCTAGAAGCCCCAAAAGGTCAAAGTAGTCAAAGTGGTTTAAGATATTTTAAAAGGTAAATAATAAAGTGAAGTGATGAGTGTACTATAATTAAAAGTGAATAAAAAATATATTAATTCAATAATAATTTTAATGGAGAAATTAGAAGTGGGTTAACCCTAAAATAAGGAAAGTGGGCAAAGTGACCTAGAAGATGTTTTTAAGGAAGCTACTTGGAGAGTATAAATAAGAGGCAAGGCTCTCTCATTTAATACACACTTAAGAATATATAATAACTATAGGTGTATGAGGTAACCAAAGGATATCTAAGCCGAATTTATGAGGAAAGTGAAGAAAAGAAGGCTGGAATTCAAGAAAGGATAAATTCTTTTGATGATGCTTTCTAAGGTATGTATTTTTCATGTCATCTCACCATTTTCACAATAAATTTTTTTCTAGAATGATTCAGAATGTGAAATTTCTATTCCATTGAGGAAACATATCCAATTATATGTGGTAAAAAATTCATCTTATGGGTCGTTGAATTTTTGGAGTTACACTCCGTGGAAAATAGGGTTGAAACTAGTCAAAAATAGGTGTTTCGGGTAAAAACGTCATAACATCTCCATAACAGATCCAATTTCAGTAAGACTAAATGTGTTGGTTAAAGTATAGTCTATAGTATGCTTTGTAATAGTTTCATATCAATTCAACAAATATTCCATGCGGGGCACACTCTCTAGAATAATCCAGAATTCAACAAGGTGTGTCATTTTTTCCATAACTCCTTTTCTGAGAGGTTCCAAGTAGTGACACCTGGATGAATTGCATTAAAAACACTGAAGAAAATTGTGTATCATTTTGAGATCTTTATTCATTACAGTTACAAAGTTATGATTATTTCAAGTTAAGGTTGTTGACTAATCCAAAACTAGTCTTGTGAGACTAAAGAAGCATTTGATGAAAATGATAGTCTCTTATTGTTAAAGTTAAGGAAGGTTTACAGGTATGCGATCATATACACCAGGTCTATTACAAATTTACAAATCATATTTGGATTATGAAATTGATGAGGGCTTTTGGTTGAGGTACAAGTTGGGTACATGGTTGAGACAAGTAGTTGATGAGTTGGCACATACATGAGGTGTATAGTTGATGATGTTTGTACATATTGATGAGTCATAGTTGATGAGTACTTGACACATGATTGGTACATACTTGGTACATGGTTGGTTGCACTTGTTTATGGTACAGGTTGATTACAGATTATTTGGTATAGGTTGGTGCATGGTTGATGCACTTGTTTATGGTATAGTTTGATGCATGGTTCATGTTATTGATACATGTTGTTTGGTACAGGTTTACAATGATATATCTCATAGTGATAGTGAGACAATGGTTCCATCATTATACTTCTACTTCGGGGAAGTTGGACGGGGAAAGAACATGTGGTTGTAGCCACCTTCCAGTTGTAGCCGAAGAACATATGGGGTTGTAGCCTCCTTTTGGTTGTAGCTAGAAAATTTGGGAGTTGGAGCTTCCCTCAAGTTGTAGTCTGAGAAACTAGGGGGTTGGAGCCTCCTTCCATTTGCAGATGTAAAACAAAGGAAGTTGGTGCTTCCAATGAATGTAATTCTTCAAGACATATAAGATAAAGCATTTTGTGGTTTTCTCCCGATTTGGGTTTCCACGTAAAACACTGGTGTACTCTGTATGTGTGTGATTGTTCATTTCTTATTTCTCATTATTGGATAATAATTCTACATTGATATAACACTAGGATTATTTGGAGAAAAAAGATTATAATTACGCTATTACTGATTTACCCCCCCTCTCAGTAATCCAACACCATGCACCAAATATGTACCAATCATGCATCAAATACACATAAACTATGACTCATCAAGATGTACCAACATCATCAACTATACACCTCATGTATGTGCGCCAACTCATCAACTACTTGTGTCAACCATGTACCCAACATGTACCTCAACCAAAATCCCTCATCAATTTCATCATCCAAATATGATTTGTAAATCTATAATAGACATGGTGTATATGATCACATACTTGCAAACCTTCCTTAACTTTAACAACAAGAGACTAACATTTTCATCAAACTTTACTTTCGTCTCACATGACTAGTTTTGGATTAGTCAACAACCCTAACTTGCAATAATCATAACTATGTACCTGTAATGAATAAAGGTCTAAAAATAGTACACAATGTCATTCACTATATTTTCTACAATTTCTCTAGGTTTCACTTATTGAAACCTCCCAGAAAAGGAGTTATAGCACAAATGACATACCTTGCTGAATTCTGGCTTATTCTAGAGATCGAATTTGTAGAGAATTCCCCACACATAATATTTGTTGTATGGATCTAAAAATGGTACACATAATACTAAATATGGTACTCTAACCAATACATTTTGTCTTACTGAATTTGGATATGTTATGAAGAAGTTATGACGTTTTTAACTGAAACACATGTTTTAGACTAGTTTCAGGACTAACCACAAACCCCGTTTTCCACGGAGTGTAACTCCAAAAATACAATGACCCACAAGTGAAAATGTTTGTCACAACTACTTGGATATGTTTCCTCAATGGCCTCCATATTTCATGGTCTGAATCATTCTAGAAAAATTTTTATTGCGAAAATGGTGAAATGACCTGTAAATAACATACCTTAGAAAGCATAATCAAACGAATTTATCCTCCCTTAAATTTTGGCCTTATTTACTTCACCTTCCCTCTGAAATTCGCTTTAGATATCCTTTGGTTACCTCAGTCACTTATAGATATTCAATATGCTCAAGTTTTATTAAAATGAGAGACCCTTTCCTCTTATTTATATGTTTACGTAGCTTCCTCAAGGGGTTACCTTCTAACCATCTTAAACCACTTTCCTTATTTTAGGGCTAACCCACTTCTAACCACTTGTCCACTTAGTAATTCATACATTAACTTTATTATTTAAATAATTTATTTTGTATCCACTTTGACTTATAGTACACTCATCACTTCACTTTATTATTTAAATAATTTTTTCTTTGTAACTACTTTGACTACTTTGACCTTTTGGGGCTTCTAGATGACTCATGCAGGTTCTCCAACTTCACGTGGCCATAAATCTCTAACCGTGAGGAGTTATGTGACGTTTCACATACCAACGGAAATGACAAGACATGTACTATCCATCTAGAATAGTCTTACCTTCAAATAATTTAAAACTCATACCATTATACAACAAACAAACTTGGGTCCATTACCCAAACCTTTGTGTTACCAGACTTTATTTAAGGGTTGACATCAATGAAAACCAACCCAAATAATCAATAATCTCTCCCTTTGACATTGATGGAAACACTATGATGCAATACTGAAGTCATATCACTCATGCTCCCCCTATGACCATCGCTCCCCCTGGAGCCATGCCTCTATGCTCTTTCTCCAAGCATTTACCTTTGCATATGATAAATCTCTCCCCCTTTGTCATCAATTTCAAATGTATCTTTCCATCTGAGGCTGTTCCATGTGACTAAACTCTTCCTGAAACTGATCTCCCAACCTGAACTGTCCTCTTTATGGTGCTTCCTCGTGTAAATCTATGACATATAAGATAAGCATTCAAAAGCATTCATTTTGGAATAAAAATTACTACGAGTCTCTGGTGAAGATACTCAAAGTCTTTCCTTGGAAGCGGTTTTGTAAATATGTCTACAACTTGTTCTTTTGTGCCCACATATTCAACTCTGATATTCTTCTCTACAACCTGTTCTCATAGAAAGTGATATTTTATTGGAATGTGCTTAGTCTTGGAGTGCATCACTGGGTTCTTTGAGATACTGATGACACTTGTATTATCACAATAGATTGGAATGGGCTCATCATACTTAACCTATATATATGTCAAAGTTTGTTTCATCCATAGAACCTGAGTACAACATCCTGCTGCTGCAATATACTTTGCTTCGGCTGTAGATAAAGATACTGATGATTGTTTCTTTCGTAGACAATATACTAAACTCTAACCCAAGTAGAACAATACTCCACTGGTTCTTCGTCGATCATCAATGTAACCTACCCAATCTGCATTTGTGTAGGCAATAAGTGATAGATCCTTTCCTTTTGGATGCCATAATCCAAACTCTTCTGTTCCTTTGAGATATCTGGAACTCCTCTTCACTGCTATTATATGTGATTCCTTTGGTGCTGCTTGAAATCGTGCCACTTGTCCAACTACAGTATTACATCTGGTCTAGATGTTGTCACATATAGTAAGCTACCAATCATTGACATTATTTCCTCTGGTATGTAGACTTTGAATCATCATCTTTGCTCAACTTGCAACTGGTTTACATAGGAGTGGTAACTGGTGTACAATATTCCATTCTGAACCTCTTTAGCATTTCTCTGATATACTGAGTTTGAGAAATAAAAATTCCTTGGTTTATTTGACGTATCTGAAGACCCACAAAGAAGGATAGTTCTCCAAATAATGAAATTTCAAATTCATTCTGCATATCCTTTGCAAATTTCTAGCTTAACCTGTCATTAGTACTTCCAAAAATAATATCATCAACATAAACTTCAATTAATAAAATACTATCTTGAGTTACCTTGATGTAGATGTTGTTGTCTACACTTCCTTTTATGAACCCTGCCTGCTGTAGATATTTATCTAGTCTAGCGTACCATGCTATAGGAGCCTGTTTTAGACCATACAAGGCCTTCTTCAATTTACACACATAATCTACGTTCTCTGACAACTGAAATCCTTCTGGTTGTTCAATGCAAACTTCTTCTTCAAGTTCCCCGTTCAAAAAAGCTTATTTCACGTCCATCTGATACACTTTAATATTCTTGGAGCATGCATAAGCTAAGAGCAATCGAATTGCTTCCATTCTGGAATCTGGGGAAAATGTCTTTTCAAAGTCGATTCCTTCAACCTGTGCATATCCTTTACATACCAATATAGCTTTCTTCCTTGTAACATTTCCATATTCATACAATTTGTTTCTAAAAACCCACTTTGTGCCAATCACATTCTTATTTTTTGGTCTTGGAGCCAATTCCCAAGTGTCATTCTTCTCTATTTGATCCAATTCTTCATCCATGGCCTTATTCCAGAATTCATCCTTGATGGCCTCTTCAAAACTGTTTGGTTCAGTCGTAGATAAGAGTGCTAGGTGCATTTGTTCTGGTGAACAAATTCTTCTTCTAGTCTCAACTCCCGCATCTTTGTTTCCGATAATCTGATCTGAAGGATGATTCTTCTTTACTTGTTTTCTAGGTGTCTTTGGAAGAACTTGCTGAACTTTCTCTTCTACTTTTGTCTAATCTTATTCATCTTCCCCTTCTACTTCTTCTTCATATTTTTCTTCTTCTTCGTAAAGCTGCTCCACATACTCATTTTCTTCTTCTTTTAATCCTCGTCCATCTATTTCATCAATTGTTACATTGATGCTTTCCACAACTTTGTTCAACGTTAGATTGTAACAATTGTATGATTTCTTTATACTCGAGTATCCAAAAAGTACTCCTTTGTCAACACAAGAGTCAAACTTTCCCATTCTGCCATCTTCTCTTTTGATGTAGTATTTACTTACAAATACTCTGAAGTGCTTCACATTTGCTGGTCTTCCTTTCCATAGCTCGTAGGGAGTTTTGTCATTGTTGTTTCTAAGCATTACTATGTTTTGAATGTGAACTGCTTTATGCACTTCATGTGTCCAAAAAATATCTGTTAATTTGGAATCCATTAGCATTGTTCGATCCATTTCCTATGTAATTAACATCCATAATATTCCTTTGTCTCTGAACCACTCTCTGAACCAATCTATGAATCCATTCTCTTGTCCATTGTCATATATCTGTCCAAACCTACTAAGTGTTCTTAAAAATCCATCTCTATCCATACTGTCCAAGACTCTACTACACAATTGTCCATAATGTTGACGCATTTATTACTATACTATCATGAAGTCTTCACTACTACAACTATCAAACTGTACTTCTGCTAACTGACTGCTCTAGATCTATCTACTCAAACTCTGCAAGTTGCTCGAAGGATGGTTCTTTGGTCTGTCATAGCTATCACATAGACTCCCTCTGTCTAATATTCATGTTACATGGGAGTCTCTAATTTGGATGGCTTAGAACAATTTCTGCTCTGATGTGTATTCATCATCATCTTCATTGGTAGATTCATCATCTCTTTGAGATCTGAATTATTTCTTTCTATCTGTGGATTCATCTTTCAATACAATGCTTTAAAGTACAACTCTTGAACCTATTCCTTATTTACCTATCCTTCTTTTCTTTCAGTTATTTTCCAAACCTTTCTGTATCTGACATCTTTTTTTTTCTCTGTAGAATTTTCTTCATCTCGTTTTATTGCCAATATTGCAATCTCTAAGACCTGGTCTTTGTTCACATGTTCTTCATGTTTTCTTATCCATACTTTCTTATATATGGCATCGATGTTTTCTTTCATGGAAGAATCGATCATGCCTCTACAATCACTATCTATGTGTCCATAGTTATTCCATTTGTAACATTCAATGTTACGTGGGGCCACATAGGCATTTCTTGCTTGAACATTTTTATAATCCCTGCAATCCGCAACCTTATGTCCAAAATTAGTACAATAAAAACAATGACCATAAAAGAAATTTTCATACCTAGGAGTGAATGATCTTCTTTGTCGTGTATTCCTTTTGAATTTCTACCTTGACCAATCATGATCATGATTGAATCTTCTTTGTGTCTTGAAGATTTATCTTTAATATTTTTCTTAGATTCTGGTTTACCATGATTCCTTCCTTTGAGTACTTCTGCATAACTCTTTATATTTTCTTCATTCTTCTTTTCTAGAAACCTAGATTTCTTGTCTTCATTCTCTATAACTGATGTGGATGTTTCTGTCTCTTCAACGTTCTTGTTGAGCTTGACAATTTTACTTCTCAATGTGACAACTTCTTCTTCAAGCTTCTCAACCTCTTATTCTTTCTTCATTATCTGAGACTTCATGACTTGATCTTATTTTATTTTCGCTTCTTCAAGCTAGATTTTTAATGTCATTATTTCTTCTTCAAGTCCTTTCTCTTCTTGACCAAACTCTGCCTCAAGCTGGTTTAGATCGTTAGTTCTTTCCTTAAGATGATCTGTCAATATATTTTCTCTGATTTTTGCTTCTTCCTTCTATGCTGCTATGTTGGCTTCCAAATACTACTTTTGATCTTTAAGATTTTCTTAAATCTTTCTGGATTCTTCTAGCTGAGTTCCTAATTTCTTGATGATCTGTTGGGCTTCTTAAAAAATGTGAGCACTTTCCTTTTGTTTCATCAATTATTTCTTGAGTGACTTGCTTTATTCTCTTTCTTTTCTTAGTTCATCTAAAGCACTGATCAATTCTTCTTCATAATTGTCTTCTTTTTCAATTAGTTTTTTTGTCTCATTTCCTTCATGGCATTCTATTTCAATATGTCTATGTTTTTCACAATTAAAGCAAAACAACATACCTCTGTTGATTATGTACTCCTCATCTTCTGAATCTGTTTGACATAGGGAACACATTTCTTCTTGATATGTACCTACATCTTCTTTGGCATTTTTTGAATCTGCAATGGGTGAAAAATATATATCATGTAACTTATCCCAAAGTTATTTGGATGATAAACATTTACCAACCTTTTCTCTTACCGGATTAGGTAATCCTTCCTAGGCGAAATCCATTGCTATTTTGTTATTCTTCTTCAATTCCTTCTTGGATGCAGTCTTTGCCCTTTTTGAACTATCATATCCTGTAATGGCTGATAGCCAAATATAATACCCTTGTGCCTGTAAAAATAATTTCGTCCTTCTACTCCATAGCTCATACTTTAAACCATTCTGACCATTAAACAATGGTACTCCATTCTTAGAATAATCCATGATCTCCTTCCAGTGGTTAAACTGTTTCCTGAAGGAACTTGCCCTGATACCAATTGTTGGATTACTGAGAGGGGGGGGGGTGAATCAATAATAGAGAAATATAATCCTTTTTAACCATAAAATGCAAGTGTTATATCAATGTAACATTATCATCCAATAGTTGCAGAGTAAATAAACAATGAAAAAATGAGCAATCATACACATACACAATACACCAATGTTTTTATGTGAAAAACCAAAGCGGGAGAAAACCACATAATGTTTTTTTCTTATATGTCTTTAAGAATTACATTCATTGGAAGCACCAACTTCCTTTGTTTTCCAATTGCAACTGGAAGGAGGCTCCAACCCCCTAGTTTCTCAGGCTACAACCTGAGGGAAGCTCCAAATCCCCAATTCTCTGGCTACAACTAGAAGGAGGCTACAACCCCCTGTGTTCTCTAGCTACAACCGGAAGATGGATACAACCACCTGTCCTTTCCCTGTCCAACTGCCCTGATATAGAAGTAGAATGATGGAACCACTGTCACACTATCACTATGAGATATACTGTTGTAAATATGTACTAATCAAATTGCATCAAACAACCTGTACCAAACAACCTGTAATCAACCTGTACCATAAACAAATGCATCAACCATGCACCAACCTGTACCTCAACCTGTGCCATCAAAAAGTGCATCAAACATGCACCAAATATGTGCCAATAATGCATCAAATACACATAAATTATGACTCATCAAGGTGTACCAACATCATCAACTATACACCTCATCTATGTGCCAACTCATCAACTACTTGTCTCAACCATGTACCCAACATGTACCTCAAACAAAATCCCTCATCAATTTCATCATCCAAATATGATTTGTAACTCTATAATAGACCTGGTGTATATGATCACATACCTGCAAACCTTCCTTAACTTTAACAACAAGAGACTAGCATTTTCATCAAACTTTACTTTCGTCTCACATGACTAGTTTTGGATTAGTCAACAACCCTAACTTGCAATAATAATAACTATGTACCTGTAATGAATAAAGGTATAAAAATAGTACAAAATGTTCTTCAATGTTTTGTCTACAATTTCTCCAGGTTTCACTTCTTGAAACCTCCCAAAAAATGAGTTATAGCAAAAATGACATACCTTGCTGAATTATGGCTTATTCTAGAGATCGAACTTGAAGAGAATGCTCCACATGGAATATGTTTTGTATGGATATGAAAATGGTACACATAATACTATAGATTGTACTATAACCAATACATTTGGTTTTACTAAATTTAGATTTGTTATGAAGAATTTATGACATTTTACCTAAAACACATGTTTTAGACTAGTTTTAGGACAAGCCACAAACCCTATTTTCCACGAAGTGTAAATCCAAAAATACAATGACCCACAAGCTGGAATTTGTATCAGAGATACTTAGATATGTTTCCTCAACGACATCCAGATTATGCAGTCTGAATCATTCTAGAAAATAATTTATTGCGAAAATGGTGAGATGACCTGTAAATAACATACCTTAGAAAGGATCATCAAAATAATTTATCCTCCCTTGAATTTCGGCCTTATTTACTTCACCTTCCCTCTGAAATTCACCTTAGATATCCTTTGGTTACCTTAGTCACTTATAGATATTCAATATTCTCAAGTTTTATTAAAATGAGAGACCTTTTCCTCTTATTTATACTTTTATGTAGCTTCCTCAAGGGGTTACCTTCTAACCATCTTAAACCACTTTCCTTATTTTAGGGCTAACCCACTTCTAACCACTTGTCCACTTAGTAATTTCTCCATTAAATTTATTATTTAAATAATTTNTTTTGTATCCACTTTGACTTATAGTACACTCATCACTTCACTTTATTATTTAAATAATTTCTTCTTTGCAACCACTTTGACTACTTTGACCTTTTGGGGCTTCTAGATGACTCATGAGGGTTCTCCAACTTCACATGGCCATAAGTCTCTAACAGTGAGGAGTTATGTGACATTCCACATACCACCAGAAATGGCATGACATGTACTATCCATCTAGAATAGTCTTACCTTCAAATAATTTAAAGCTCATACTGTTATACATCTAACAAACTTGGGTCCTTTACCCAAACCTTTGTGCTACCAGAATTCGCTACCGAAATTTCTTCAAGGGTTGAAATCAATGAAAACCGACCCAAATAATAAACATTTAAAAGGATTAACAAGTGGTATAAATTGTTCATTACTGATTCACCACCCCTCTCAGTAATTTAACAATTAGTATCAGAGCCGGTTCCTTCAGCAAATAATTTAACCATTTGAAGGAGATCATGGATTATACTGAAAATGGAGTACCACTGTTTAATGGTAAGAATGGTCTAAAGTATGAGATGTGGAGCATAGGGACGATAACCTTTTTAGAGGCACAGGGATATGATATTTTGTATTCATTTGTGATTGGATACAATGCTACAAAGAAAGAAAATAATGTAACCAAGAAGTAATTGAAGAAGAATAACAAAATAGCAATGGATTTCATCTGGGAAGGATTACCTGATCCGGTAAGAGAAAAGGTTGGTAAATTTACATCAACTAAAGAACTTTGGGATACTTTACATAATATCTATTCTTCAACCATCATATATTCATAAAATATGAAAGAAGATGCAGGTACAGATCAAGAGGAAAGATGTTCATCATATCATAGAGATTCAGAAGAAGAAGAGTACATAATAAACAAAAGTATGTTGCTTTGATTTAATTATGAAAAACGTGGACATCTTGAAATTGAATACCCTGAAGGTAATGAGACAGAAAAACCATTTGAAATAGAATAAAATTATGAAGTAGAACTGATCAGTGCTTTATATGATTTAAAGAAAGAAAGAGAAGAAAAAAAGTCACTCAAGAAAGAATTGATGAAACAAAAGGAAAGTGCCCAAGGTTCTGAAGAAGCTCAATAGGTCATCAAGAATTTAAGAGCTAAACTAGAAGAGGCCAGAAGAATTGAAGAAACTCTAGCATATCAAAAACAGTGTTTAGAAGCCAACATAGCAGCACGGAAGGAAGAAGTAGAAAATAGAGAAAATATACTAGCAGATCATCTCAAGGAAAGAACTGATGACTTAAACCAACTTGAGGAAGAGTTTGGTCAAGAAGAGAGAAGACTAGGAGAAGAAATAATTACATTGAAAATCCAACTTGAAGAAGCAAAGAGAACATAAGAAGTCATGAAGTCTCAAATAATGAAGAAAGAAGAAGTTGTCACAATAAGAGTCAAAGTCATCAAGATCAACAAGAAAGTTAAAGAGACATAAACATCCATTGAAATAATAGAGAATAAAGAGAAGCATTCCAGGTTGCTAGAAAAGAAGAATGAAGAAAATAGCAAGAGTTATGCAGAAGTACTCGAAGGAAGGAATCATGGTCAACCATAATCCAATAAAACTGATAAAGATACATATTCAAGAAGACCATCCATGTTCAATCCACAAAGAAGCTTCAATCATGATCATGATCATTCAAGGAAAGAATTCAAAAGGACTACACCACAAAGAATATCATTCACTCCCAGGTATGTAAATTTCTTTTATGGTCATTGTTTTTATTGTACTAACTTTGGACATAAGGTTGTAGATTGCAGGGATTATAAAAGAAATGTTCAAGCAATAAATACTTATGTGGCCCCATGTAACATTGAATGTTACAAATGTCATAACTATGGACACATAGCTCGTGATTGTAGAAGCGTGATAGATACTTCCATGAAAGAGAACATTGATATCATATATAAGAAAGTATGGATAAGAAAACATGAAGAACGTGTGAACAAAGACCAGGTCCTAGAGATCACAAGATTGGCAATAACACGAGATGAAGACAAATATACAAAGAAAAAGAAAGATGTTAGATACATAAAGGTTTGGAAAAGAAATGAAAGAAAAGAAGGACAAGTAAATAAGGAACAGGTTCAATATATTGTACTTCCAGGTATTGTAGTGTAAGATGAATCCACATAAAGAAAAAAAGAAGTCATAGTTCAGAAATATGTTGAACCTACCAACAAAGATGATGATGACTTCGCATCTGAGCGGACACTTTTTTGAGCCATCCAACTTGGAGACTCCTAACAAATATGTATGGTGAACATGGGGAGTTTAGATAGAAGCTCTACAAATAAGAGATTCATCTTTTGAGCATCTTACATAGTTTGAGTAGACAAACTCGGAGCAATCAGTTAGCAGAAGTACAATATGATAGATTGATTAGTTGAAAAAAACACATAGGAAGAAGTCTATGATTGTATTTAGGCAAATATATCTTCAACACAGGTTGTTACAAACATGCAAAGTTTGGATTAAAGATAGAGAAGACCATTAGACACATTTGATGTTTGATGATCAATTGCAATAGTGAAGACTTCATGATAGTATAGAGACATATGGGTTAAAATTATGGAAAATTGAGTAGCAGATTCTTGGACAGTATGGACAAAGATGGATTCATAAGATGCTTAGAAGTGTCTTAACAATTGGAATCAGTTGAAATCAATTGATCACAAAAAGTAAATAAGTGAAAGGCACAACAAAACAGGGAAAGAAAAACCGTTAGTAGAAGATATATCATCATAAGGATATTGTTGAACAATATGGGTCACATGGACATAGATGAATTTAGCAGGTTCAGACATATATATTACAGTGGATGAGAGCATGGATTCAAAGACTGGTTCATAGATTGGTTCAGAGAGTGGTCCATAGATAAAGGAACATTATCATAATGGATGATAATGACACATGGATATTTGAATGCTTATTCTTGAATGATTTTCATATATGTCAGTGGATTACACAAGGAAGCACCAATGACAAAAAATCCAAAGGGAATTAGGTATAAGAAGCCCTAAATGTCATCTACACAACATCTTGCAGAGAAGTACTAAAGGGAGAGAAATAGAAGCAGGAAGACAACTAGAAAGATCATTTAGAGAAGTTGTCAGAGAGAGAGAGAGAGAGAGAGAGAGAGAGAACAAAGGCATGATTTCGGGGGGAGCGATGGTCACAAGGGAAGAATGAGAGATATTAATTCATTGTTGCATCAGAGTGATACCCTTTGTCAAAGGGGAATATATTATTCAGATGAAGGGAGCGAGAGTAATCATAGGTTTAGAAACAAATAGAAAGATCAAAGGCATTTAGACAAGGGGAGAAACTCCAAAGGGAGACACCCTTTTCAATTGATGTCAAAGGGGGAGAGAGATAGAAACATTGATGATGAGTATGATCATGGATAATTATCATGACTAAGTGTTGCCATCAATGTTGGTGTTTCCTTCAATGCCAAAGAGGGAGATTGTCAAACAATTGGATTAGGTTGATGAACAATTGGTTTGTATTGTTGGTTGTCATTGATGTCAACCGTTGGAGAGTGATATTTTAGATTGATGTCAACCCTTGGAGAAGTCTGATAGCTAATTCCAGTAGCGCAAAGGTATGGGTAAGGGGGACCTGAGTTTGTTTTAGGTATAAATGCATGAAGATCAATGAATATTTAGGTAAGAATATTCTATATGGATATTACACATCATTCCATTTCCGTTGATATGTGGAATTCCACATGGTTCCTCATGGTTAGTGATATATGACCTTGTGAAGTTGGAGGACCCCCAAGAGTATTCTAGAATCCTCTAGAAGGTAAACAATAAGTCAATTATTCTAGAAAGTCTTCAAGAAGATTCCTAGTCAATGTGGTTGCAAGGAGAAATTAATTAAATAATAAAGTTTACAAAGTGGTTAAGTGGACAAATTGGCTAAGTGAACAAAGTGGTTAAGTGGAAAAAGTGGCTAAGTGGACAAAGTGTCTAAGTGAAAAAAGTGGTTAAGTGGACAAAGTGGTTAAGTGGATACTTTTAGAAGAAGCTGCTTGGAGAGTATAAATAAGAGAAAAGGGTCTCCCATTAGCACCTATTGAGAATATTGAATATTTACAAGTGATTGAGGTAACCAAAGGATATCTAAGGAAAATTTCAGAGGGAAGGTGAAGTAAAGAAGGCCAAAATTCAAGGGAGGATAAAGTCTTTTGATGATGCTTTCTAAGGTATGTTATTTATAGGTCATCTCACCATTTTTGCAATAAATTTTTTTTTCTAGAATGATTCAGATAGATAAATCTAGAGGATGCTGAGAAAACATGTCCAAGTAACTATGATAAAAATTTCAGCTTGTGGGTCATTATAGTTTGGGAGTTACACTTTGTGGAATATAGGGTTTGTGGCTAGTCCTGAAACTAGTCTAAAACATGTGTTCTGGGTAAAAATGTCATAACTTCTTCATAATGGATCCAAATTCAGTGAGAAAAAACACATTGGTTAGAGTATAATATGTAGTATGTTTTGTACCATGTTTAGATCCATACAACAAACATTCCACACGTGGCATGCTCTACAAGTTCTCTCTATAGAATAAGATATAATTCAACAAGGTTTTCCATTTTTGCTATAACTCCTTTTCTGGGAGGTTCCAAGTAGTGAAACCTGGAGGATTTGCAGAGAAGAAACTGAATAATATTGTGTATAATTTTCAGACCTTTATGCATTATATGTACATAGTTATTCTTGTTGCAAGTTAGGGTTGTTGACTAATCCAAAATTAGTCATGTGAGACTAAAGTAAAGTTTGATGAAAATGCTAGTCTCTTGTTATTGAATTTAAGGAAGGTTTGCAGGTCTGTGATCACATACACCAGGTCTATTACATAGTTACATGTATGTTTATATTCATGTCTTGATGGTTACATTTGGTCATGACATGGTACATTCTTGAGGCTACATAACAATGAGGTTTGTCACATGGTTTTATGTAAGGGTTTATGGTATTTGGATTATGGATTTGTGATGTATTGCTAGAGGACTCTTGTTGGTTGTCTTGATGTATGTTTTGGTATATAGTTGAGGTATATGTTGAGTTCATGGATGAGATACTTAGTTTATGAGTTGACATATACATGAGGTGTATGGTATGGTGATGTTGGTACATCTTGATGAGGTATAACTTGGCTTGTTATTGATACATGATTTTTACATGCTTGGTACATTGTTAGAGGCACTTGTTGGTAATATTGTTGGACATATTTGTAGTGATCTTGGCACATGGTTTATGGTTGATGTGGAATATATATCTTGGTATTGGTGATGGTTGTGAGGTGTTGTTATGTGCATGGTTGATGCACTTGTGATGGTACATGTTGTACTAGTTGTTGATGTACATGATTGGTTGATGAGATTATTGTGACAGGTTAGTGGCAAATGTTGTTGGTTACAAATTGTTGGTACATGTTGCTTGGTATAGGTTGTTATAGGTTGTTGGTACAGGTTGCTTGGTACATGTTGTTATAGGTTGTTAGTACATGTTGCTTAGTACAAGTTGTTACATGTTGTTGGTACATGTTGACAGTGACAATGGTTGATTCAATGATAGTGACAATGGTTGATTTAGTGACAATGACATGTTGTCTGAATTTGACACTTATATTTCAGGGTGGCAGGATGGGGAAATGATAGGTGGTTGGAGCCACCTTTCGGTTGCAGTTGAAGAACCAGGGAGTTGGAGATTCCTTCAGGTTGGAGCCAGAGAACATAGGGGGTTGGAGCCTCCTTCTGGTTGGAGACAAAGAATTGGGTGGTTGTAGCCACCTTCCGGTTGGAGTTGGAGAACACAGGGGGTTGGAGCCTCCTTCTAGTTGGAGCCAGAGAATTGGAAGTTGGTGCTTCCTTGAATGCAATTATTAAATACATATAAGAACAAAATCCGTGGTTTTCTCCCGCATTGGGTTTCCACGTAAAATACTGGTGTACTTTGCATTATGTGGATGTGTCTATTATTGTTTATTATGCACTGATGGATGTTAATGTTATTTCATGCAATAACATATTACTGATGAATTGATGAACATTGTTGAATAATTTAAAGGAATATACATTGTGGTTAAAAGGATTAATAAGTAGTAAAAATTGCTCATTATTGATTCTCCCCCCTCTCATTAATCCAACAATTTTCTTTGTGTTTTACGACAAGCTATGTGTGGGTGAGGCAACGCAACAATGGTTCTATAGGATGGACATACAAATGTTTATGTTATTTCCCAGATAAAAGTGCATGGAAAAATGATTCATGGATGCAGAAGGTCGTCAAAAGTGTTCCTCACATGACCATGTTCAAATTTATCATAACCTTCGATAAATATTTTTACTAGGAAGAATTGAGGGAAGAAGGGGGTATCAAAAAGTATGTGTCGTGGTGTATTTTCATGTACAAAATTGAAAAGGGAAACCTCAAATGGAAGAATATTTTTAATATAATTGATAGTGAATTCCGTAATCATTGCATATGCCCCACCATTGAGAGGGATGTTCGGTTCTTTTCATGTCAGGACAAGGTGGTTGCTCTGATGCACCACAATGAACCCGATGAGGGAGAAGTCACTCTGCTCATTGGCGAGATAATGAAAGTCTCCTTTCTCTACTCTTTCAAGTGGGGATTTCACTACCATTCTTTATGCCTAAATTCAGGCAAAGTGATACAATGACCTGCAGAGATGTGAATTCTCAGGGTATGGATAAAGCATGCATAATATTCTATAAGAGGGATTTGTTCTTTTTCTTTAAGCATAAATTGAGTTGGACTTTCAAAGCCAATCTCGGGGTATTATTTTTGTCTCTTGAAATGTAAAAAATGGAATTCATTGTCGTGCACATTAGTCTTCTTGAGTTACGGGGGTTTTGAAAAATCTGTATGGGGGTAGTTCTTCTCGTTCTTATAAATATATTTTTTCTTTATTNATATATATATATATATTAAAAGAAAATTGTATTCGTTGTATCTTCTCTATGTATTTAGGTTATGTTTAGGTATTAAATAGGTAGGCTATACATGTTAGTCTCAGGTAGCAGGTGTTAATCCTAGGTAGTAGGGAATCTTGTCAGTGTGGGGTTTAGTCCCTATCTGTGTACTTTTATGACACCTCATCCCTCCTTAGAGCCTTCAATTCATGGAAAAAAAAGATAGACTACACATGTTCGGAATTGGTTTCATGTGACTCTCTACTTAGAGAGTTTCTTTGTCTGTTTCTGAAAAAATGGACTTACTATATATATTTATTATTTGTGATCAAATAGATTCCATTGAGATAAAAATAAAAGCAACAGGCTTGAGCTCTATCCAGATTCAAGTTTTGGTTTAGTCGTTTGGATCAGATATTCTTATCTAAATAGATTTTATCTTTGGCAGATTCAAGTTGTAATTTTTATGCAAATAATTAAAGGTTTTATTTGGTAGGTGCACCAGAGTTGTGTGTCTAAGGAGTGTGTTCTATCTTTTGCAGTTGATTTTTTTCTCTTTAAAATATGCCAGACTTAATAGATATTTGACATATGAAGTAAACTTTAATAAAATACATTTTTTATTAATCTAACTAGAATTTCAGTATATAATTTATATTTACAAAGGTTGATAGTCTAAGCAAGAAGTTATTCTAAGAGGAATCTTTTTTTTAGAAAACAGAGGAGATAAAACCCTGAGTAAATTGTTGGATAAAAAAAACTTTATTCTTAATGATCCTATAGGGAGGTTAGAATCCCAACTTGCTAACTCTTCCTGGCCTACTGGCCTATATTTTAACATCGCATAGATTTGATAATATAGAAAATCACCATAAAGAATTTTTTTTGGAAAGTTTCTATCTGCTCTAAACATTGCTCTAATTTCTAGATGCAACTTCCTTCTGCCTTAAGATTTTAAGACACTAACTGAAACAATGAGTGCTTCTTGAATTTAAAGAGCATTTTTTTTGCAGTGGTAATTTTATTTTTATTTTTCGAAGGATTAATGTATCACTGTAAAACTGTTTATAAATTGGACAATTTATTTTTATATATTTGGGAATAAGTCATTGAATTATTGAACTTTAGGGGTTGGCTCAATTGTTGGAACCCTCCACAAAAATCATGTTTCTATCCGATGGTCATAAAATTGGGATTTTACAACATTTTCCAAGAAATTTATAATTAAACTAGAGTAGATTAAAATCTTGCAACCCTAAATACCAAGGAGAGAAACCTGCAATACTACATGATTTTTGTTTCTAAAATACACAGTTTAGAAGTAAAATGTTTATTATTCACACTAGACACTATTATATGGAGTTCTATTCTATTGGAGCCCATTTGTAGGTCATGGAAATTTGCACCTTTTAGTTTTATACATCTACTGTACTTTGCATTTGCACCAGTGGAATTAAAGATGATGATGTTAACCATATGGGTAAATAGTTTTAGAGAGAGAAAAAACTATTTTTTAGTCGTATTTTTTACTTATATCCTTATAGGTTTACTCAAATTTTATGTGTAGGCACTGGCTAGAGAAAAATGAGTTTCTTATTTTTTTTATGTGAATTTTAAATTTGTGTCATTGTGAGTCTATCAAAAGTATGCAAAGTTGTTACTCATTGGATGCATTCTACATCCAACAAGTGCTTACACTTGAAATTTGAGTAGGATAAACTTATAATAAGATAAGTTGAAAATACAAAAAAAATAGTTTTCTTTCTTTCCCTTTGAAAATTCATATCTTATTTTATTATTTTCCTTAGCATGTTCATTTTAAACATAAAAAAATATTTAATAATAACTAATAAAAACAATGAATTACCTACCAATGCAATTCTTTAATAAATTATATTATTAAGAAGGAACATTGCAAAAATTCATACACCACAATAAATATGCAATTTGAAATTTTTTGATTTCAACTTCTCCTCACTCACATTTTTACATAATTTTGTAGGTTAAATTTTAGGAATTCATAGACAAATACTTATAAGAATTCCATACTGTGGCCACAATGATGGAAAACATGTTCCAATTAATCTGGCTCTATCTATTCATAAATTGGTCTTGCTAAAATTACAATGACACTGACAAGTACTTTACACAACATTGACTTTGGTTCTTGATATTTAAAAAAAATAATGAAAGAAAATGAAATATAGTTAATTATTTATAGTAATTACATTATTAGATGTTATGTTTAGTCACTACTGTCTATTAATTTTCCTTTTATCCTTTGTTGGCCACAAATCGGGCTTCAAAATGAGCAATATCAAGTTAAGTTGTATTTGTATCAACAACTGCATCATGATGGAGGAGTTTCACTTGAAATAGTTTATCATGTGCTATGGGAATTATAAGCATACAAATGGCCAAAGAAACCTATTTCAAATGGTTATAGAGGGGAGGATATAGTTAACCCATGTGGCATATATGTTGGAGTGAGATGATTAAAAGAACATACCTATGTTGCACCTTATGGATCCTACGCTAAGAAAGAGATACAAGGCCCAATGAGTCATCGGTAGATGCCTCTCATTCCATGAAGAGTGACATGGTAACTAGAATAAGAGTCTTGGAGTCTTTAGTATCTTGTGGTAGTTGAAGATATTTTTTTTTACTTTGGAATAGAGCCTCGGGTAACCCATCAGGCACTTTCCCTCATTTCGAGGACAATAACCGGGTAAACCATATTTTGTAGAAAGCCAAGGATTTTTCGATAGCTTGCTCATTTAAGATCTCAAAATGTCACCTGTAGGAATTGAACCTAGGTGGGGGGGAATGTTAGAAAAATAGGTGTGCTCGTTTCACCGTAGACAATATAGAAATATTGTCACCCAACCATAGGCACAAAGGCCACCCTCGAGCACCTTAACCTTGACAGACATAATAATTCTGGAAGCAATCCAATAGCCAACCAAGGTAACACATATTTATACAAGGCTAGCGCACCAAGAAAGAATAACCAAAGACCAAGCATAAAGTCCAAACCATAACCAAGATAAAGTCCAAGCCAAATCCAAAATTCCAGTTGCAGCAGCTGCAACTGCAGTTCCTCTCCAAACTTGTGCACCACTGGTCTTATGCAGTTGTGAGAGTGAGTATGAGAAATGAGCTCAAGCTCCCTCTAATTATACTACTCTATCTGACTTGACTGGGCCAAATTCTCTTTCTGGAGGCTAATAAATCAATATTAAATATACTAAATTATTAAAAAATAATGAATTATGCATCAGGGACAAATCATCGTAAGGAAGATTTATATAAAGAAATTGACGTAGAAGGGAAGCGGATCATACCTTTGGGGAAACACTATTATGCTGCTGAATTCTTGATTGAATGTGTTTTTACTTGTGAGAGTTGGGACTCCAGGCTTGTGAAAAGAGTGGAAGCTCTTCCTTGCGAGGCAAGCTTGGAAGCTATTGTGTTCTGGTTTTTTTGCTTGGCCCCTTTGCGGTTTGGGGGGATAAGGGGGGAGAAGAGTACCCCTAGCGTTGGTTGGGAGGTACCGATGAAGTATCTATGATTAGAAAGAAAGGGAAAGGAAGGAGCATAAGACTTGAAGGCCGTCTTCATTACGCGACATTCATTGGTTTTGGCATTTCTTTTTGTATTCTGAATTCATTTATATTACGAGTGCATTAGTATAATATATTTATTGAGTCTCTGTAGCATCATTGGAAATCCTGAATGCCAATGGTTACATTTGCTATCAATGAGAATTAGTTCAGAGATATATTTTTAAATTACAGTTGCTACAAATGAATAATATTTACAGTTTTTATATTTTAAACTTTCGATGTAATTCTAGATGTTTTTCGAACCCTAAATTGGGCGGCATGATCCTCATTGTAAATTTGAATTTATATTGTGTATGATATATGTTCTCTTAAAATTTGTATCTTCATCCATATTGAAGTTCATGTGATTGGAGTTTTGTTGAGATTATTTTAGGAATTTAACAGTGAATAGTTCGTTGGTAAACTAAGGATTTGAATTCGATTTTGCATCGTGAATTTCTCTGGTGAATTGAATTAATTCGAATTTATATGTGGATCTTCTGTCGAAATTATTGATAAAACCAATTTAAAAATAACATGGAGTATCTATGTTTTGTATTTTAAAAACCAAAAATTTTAGGACCGGGGAGGGCCTGTTAAAGTCTCTGGAATTCTGATTTTAACTTGTAGTGTGTTAGCCCCTTTTCCTAAAAAAGGTATGCTTGTGAACATGAGCTAGAACCTAGTGCTAATAAAAAAGGGTGTTATTTGGGGTTATGGAACTCGAGCGCTCCAGAGGTTTCTTAAAATCAACACTCCTTTTCTACTGAAGTGATAACCAGCCAAATCCAGTCTTGAGCTGAGTTGACCAACAGTCGTAGGTTAACCCTACCCGAACTTCCTTTGTATGTTTTAGTAATCTAATCTAACGACTGGTGCATATTTTCCTTACATGATCTTCTACGGTGGATATCCACTATGGAACTCCGGACTTTGGGGTTTTCCCCGCTTGCACAACTTGAAACTGTTCCACCTGGATCACTGAACCTCCGAAGAGCTCGAAGATATAACTGTTTACACTCTCCTTTAAATTAATGGTTGTCGTCCACTTCGGAGTTCGAAACTCTTGGAGTTTCTCCTTTTTGTAAACATCAACCCATTTCCTCTGGAGTGTCGAAATTACAAACCTACGATGGACTAAGACTTGACGATCTAACGGTCCTTGATTGTTCACTAGATCTACAGATCTCCTTTACTTTAGAAGTTCAGAACTTTGGGGCTTTCATAATCCTTCAATTTTACCTCTTAACTTAGCCCGAGAGTTGAATATTGATTAACTCAGATATGAACGATTCCTTTACGTTGATCCGATCTACGACTAGAAGTAACTCTAGAGCTCCGGGCTTTAGAGGTTTTTTCTTTTACAACTCACATTACCTCCGAACTAACAAAGGCCGAACCCTCAGATCGGACTGTCCTTGATTAACCGTCGACAACATTTAGGATTAAATTCAAAACTTCGGGAGTTCGAGACTTTTACCATAAAAACAACTTTCACCCACCACCTCCCGATTAGACTAGTTATGAATACTTGGGATCTATTAACACATGTAACCAATGTTGGACAATAAGGATTTACTACAGACTTCGAAACTTCTAGAGTTTCTTAACCTTTAGCTTCATATCTCAATTTTTGTCGAAGTGTGTTATAACCCTAAATTGCACCACACATGCTTACTTGGCATCAGGCCAATTCATATCCCTTCATTGCCAAAACATCTGCTGAACAACCTCTTTGAAAATCCTCTTGAGTCAAGGGCCACACGCCCTAACCCATTACTGCATGCATGTGCACGCTGGCAGGCCCACTACGGCCCGCGTGTACCTAACAAAGCACAAAAAAAAAAAATTTTCCGATGGAACAAAAAGCTATGGGTCAGTTAACTGAAACTCCCGGCCATGCATGGCCGAGGGTTCATCCAAAACCCTAGCTCCTTCTAGCCTATAAAAGAAGGGGTAGGGGTACCGTTTGGAGGAGGAAAATTATAGCGAAGAAACTCTGCCCATTTGTGGAATCCATTGTCCCAACCCTTTAGCCTTTCCTCAAGCCAAAGGAGAATTAATGCAAAGCAGTTGGAGGACAAAAGAAGAGGAGGAGCCCAGGATCAGGATCAAGGAGCGGTGGTCGGTCTCGACTTTGATTGTAAGTTGATTCATTTTTCAAATAATAAAATAATACTTTTCCCGTCCTAATGCATGAGTTATCTATGGTTTGTTTAATTTATGCTTAATCTCTAACCCTCAAGTAGAAAAGTAGCATGCATGCGTAGTGGTTTGTCTTGATTGCAGGTTATCTTTGGAAGGAGTAGCGCAAGAAAGCGGTCAAAGCGCAACGAAGGATCTACACCAAACATCAGTAACAAGGTTAGTAGTTCCTTTCCATGCATGTATCGTAAAAGAGGGGTTTAAGTTTTGGGTGGTAGGTTAAAAAGTCATTTCTTTACGGTCGAAATCTGCATGCAAGTCTGACCCTAGTTTGCTAGTCCGTAGGGTATTTTTCCCAACAACAGAGTTGGCGACCATACTAGGGAAGATACTCTTTAGGGTTTCCAGATTTAGTTGAGTTTTTTGGGTAGTTTAAATAGAGTTAGATTTTCTGTTTCTTTGCCTGTCTTTTTCTGTAAGGTCTGAGCTAGCAGGGATCCTGGTTCTTTATACTAGTTTTCCCTGACTGTTGCTTGAAGGTAATGGTCGGGACACACAGAGGTACATGCGGCCTGCAGAAGGCCTGCACGCGTGTACCCGCGCCCCAACCTCTTACAACCCACGTGTGAACGCTAGCTGTAGAGGTTGCAATAGTGTGTAGGAGTTCATAGAAATTGAGAGGCAGTCCTCCTCTTCCCTGTCAGAATCATACATTCTCAAGGGGTGTTCTGGATCCTGTCTGAGTCTTGCTGGTTCACAGTCCTGTCTCAGTTTGTCTTTTTGTGTTTTGTTATTCCTTGCAATTATTTTTCTTTTCTGTTAAAAGAAGCATCCAAGCCTTCAAGATACCCTGGTGATCAATACCAGAGGCCTCTTCCTGGTCTGTGCTACCTGTTTTTATTGTTGTCTTAGAATTTATACATACACACGGCCTGTACAAGGCCAGACCGCATGTACACGCTGCCTATTTCAGCTCAGCACGCGTTTGTACGCGTGTTGTTTTAGTGACAGTAGCGTGCTTGACAGGCTGCATTTTAGTCAGGGTGGGGCGGTCATCCCCTCCTTTGATGAGAAGTATTCCTCTCAGGTGTTTGAGTCTAGGGGTTGAACAGTCAGTAGGTTAGGTCTTCTTACCCTTAGTCTGCTTTTTCTCAGTTGATAGTTGACAGAAAATACAAAAAGAAAAATTTTGTTTTATGGTTTTTAGGCAAGATTAAGAGTCTTTGTTTTCTTTATCGCCACTGTGTGCCTTTACTTTGATTCTTTGCAATCTGCGCTTTAAGCTAGAATTTGTCTTTCTTGGTTTTGTGCTTGTCGGTATTTTTCCTTTGTTGCTGGATTAACACTTAAAAAAAAAAAAAGAAAAAAAAAATCTTTCAGTATCAATAGCTAGGGAGAAGTCTTTTTGTTCATAAGTTTTGTTTGTAGTACATTTAGAGCATAAGTAGCTCATAGTCGAGCGAAATTCCTTTATGTTTGCTGCATAAAATCTTAGAAAAATTGAAAAGAAAAAGAAATCTTTCTTTGTGAAAAGTTGTTGATTTTTGCATTTAGTAAAAGTCTTTTGTTTCCATCTTTTTTCATTCGTTTTTGCTTTAAGTCTTTACACATCATCAGTTTCACCTTCATACCCCGTGACGTAAGAAAACCCATAAAAGAAACGCTAATTTAAAATCTATTAGAATTTTTGTTTGTATAGGGTTCACACACTAGTTCGGGACTAGGCCCTTGGATTAGGCTGGAGAGGAAACTCTCCAAGGCCATTCAAAACCAAACATTTGAGTCTGTGATAAGGAGTGTAGAAGTCCAGTTTCGTGGAATTTATCCGGTACCCCCCTCTAACACAGGGGATAAACACAAGGTCGCGTGCGGAAAGGTAGCGGAGATAACCCCTCCAAAGCCGGACCAATCGTAGTGGAGAACACATATCGAGGGCTTGTTTTGGGATTTCGTCGTTTGCATTTTCCACGGGGCTTCGTGGGTCTCAAATCCATTTGAGGTCCTCAGTTGTCTTCCGGACCATTTTCTCTCGATACCCTTGACAGGTTTCGGGCTTGATACCCTTCTCATTGTGGTCTACCCAACTTTCGACTGTACCCGCCTGGTGACTGTTCACATGCTGGCAAACTAGTTGCCAATATTTTTAGGGACATACACAGGTGACTGCGGGGGTATACCGCGGTACCTAGGACAGACATCGGGCCACGCTTTACAGAGTATACTCGGAGGGTGCTTCCGTGTTTGAGTTTCACTTGCACCAGTAAGTTGCTCTAGTGTTGGTTGTTGTAACTGTTCTTCCAACTAGTTTAGAGTTTGCTTGTCTTATCTCTTAGGGGCTTCTTTTTTAGTGTGTGTTACTGTTTGAACGTGTAGAATACCTTAGCGTGTCTTGGATCTTCTCACACAGTGGAGGATCCCGAGCTCCGCCGGTCACGAAGGCTTCTGGGCCTGCTGCCGGTTATACTGGAGCCACCCCCGCCACCATTGAGGCGGAAGCTAGACCAATAAGGGTCTTTCGAAGCGACCGGGTTACAAACCATTGTGCCTGAACAACTCCCGAAGGAATCAGCCGCTAATCTTGGCTCGGTTGAAACCCCAACCACTGATACTTGGCCAACGGTTATTGTACCAATCCAATTTTACGAAAGCTTGTCAGTGCCTTACACAGCTATGGAAACAAATGTTATTACTTCCTCTGGGAATTCTTCCATTCCCACCACAGTTGCTACCATAGGAGAAGCATCTCCTAACTTTTCGTCGTCGGTCCGAGCCACCATGGTCTCGGCCGCAACTACGTCGCATAGTGGACCGATCCCATCTATTATGGCGTCCACAACTCCCTTCACACCTAGTGCGACAGGCTCTCCGTTCTCATACGATATGCCTAGTTCGGGTACAAGTCCTGCACTCACTTACTCCACTTTATAGACTTTGGTTCTGGGGGCAGGGAGCTCTAACGCTCCTTTGCAAGGTCAACCTGGGGGCATTCCTATCCCTTTTAACACTTTTCCTTACACTGGAGGTCATATCTCTCCTTCGTCCCCTTCGCTTGGTGGTCTGCATCAACAGTCCACCAGGCAGCCTGCACACACTAGTTCATTTGGAGCCGGGAGTCAAGGAACACCTGCGCACACTATGCCGGTAGGTTTGTCACCATTTGTTTGGAACGAGACGTTTGGTAATAACACTTTCGCATCCACCGCTTTCTCGTCTGGGGGCACTCCCATTTTTGGAAAGTCTACTCCGGCGCAGGGTACGATTCCTGCACCGGGGGCATATATAGAAGGACCTTGGAACTCAGGACAAGGATCCGTTCCCTCCTCTGGAATGTCGTTCTGGGGTAATTCTTTCCACAGTCAATGGAACCCTGGACAAAATACTATGCCTTTTCCATCAGGATCGGCATGGGGTAATCCTTCCCAAAGTCCTTCAAACATGATGAACGCCCAACATCCTATGTCCTTTATGGGAAATCAACTGATGATGTCTCCACAGATGAAAAATCATTACGCTGGTCAGGGCCATGGTTTCTACCAGAATCCGAGCCAACAACCAAACTTTTCATGGCAACCTGGTGCCAGTCAAACTCCAGGACACTTTTTCCCAGGCTATCAGCAGCAACCCAAACTACCATTCCTAGCGACATTACAGTTGCCAGATTTGACAAGGTTGTTAAATGATCCTATTTGTCATGATCCATGTTGGCCTCCTATGCCAACAAAGTTGCCTTCGGACATTCCAAAGTTTGAGGCCAAGCCTAATAAAGATCCAGGTGATCATGTGACTACCTTCCACCTTTGGTGTTCATCTAACTCATTGAAATATGACTCCGTTCAGTTGCGATTGTTTCAACGCACTCTTATCGGGAGTGCCGTGAAATGGTACATCGAGCTCGATCGCTCAAGATACTCTTCTTTTGGCGAACAGACGATGGCCTTCCTTAACCATTTCCAGTTACCTGTGAGATACGACGCTGGAACAGAGTTTCTTTCCAATTTCGAATAGACAACAACGGACCATATCTCTGATTATATCTGAGAGTGGAGACGTCGAAAGAGTCTAATCAAAGTACCAGTCCCACCAACATTCCTGCTTGAGTGGTTCCTTAAGTCTTTAGTCCCGCAATTATCCAAAGACGTCACGACTTCAGGAGTTTTCTCCGAAGAATATGCCATCATGAGGGCTCAACAGTTTGAGCTCATCTATTCTCAGTCTAGTTTATTAAACAACATCCTGGCGGATGCACCATGATCGATAGTGGATAAAACTAGACAGAGAGCTGGACCACATGCCGATGGTATTGTTGGTTCAACACAAACCAAGCTCGTTGAGCAATTGACAAAGCAATTGCAACAATTATCTATACAACACTCAGCGGCCAGCCAGAATACTGCTTTGGCTGCTCCTCCTACCCAAACGTCAGAAGTACACTCCGTGCAGTCGACTAACCCAAAGGCCACCCAGTAGCTTGAAGGGAAGAAAAAACAACGCAAGAAGGGTAAGGGGGATAAAAAACCTATTGATAATGCTGGCGGGGACACTACATAAAAATGGAAGGCGAGGTATCCGTGCAATTTGTGTGTGGAAGACCACCCGACCCATCTTTGTCCTTGACTTGCAGAGGCCCAAAAGTTTGTCACACAACAACAACAAGCCGTGTTGACTAATCCCTTTCAGCATGGGCAAAATTTAACTCAAGCCTCTACAAGTGCAGAAGGGGGCAGTCAAGAAACCTGCCCTCCTCCAAACAATCCCTCATCCGCGAACGTATATATGGTTAGGGGTGATGCTTTCATAACGACTAGAGAGCATGACTATAGTAAACCAAGCGCCTCTGAGAAGGGTAAAGAAGCTGAAATCCTATCTCTTCCTCTACAAATCGAGAAGACGTTGGGAGAAACAATGACATGCATTCCAAAGGGTGCATTTAAGAAAGCTTCTCGCAACCCAAATGCAAGGGCCACCCAGAATTACTCTGTGGTGGAAGATTTATCACAAACCCCTTGTGCGATGTCTGCTTTGGAGGTCCTCCAAAGCTGCCCTGCTCAGAGGAAAGCCTTGTTAACTGCTTTAGGCTTTGCTGAGACTTGTAACCTAGGTACCATCATGTTAGATACAACCGACTTAAAACCTCGTCTGCCTTACCACGTTGTGTTTCACATAGTAGTGGCTCATCCCACGAAAATTTTTACACAAAATATCTTCCGCACGGTGGTCGACGAGGGCGCCTCGACATGCCTTATGTCGTTAGCATGTTGGAAGGCCATTGGCTAGCCCGCTTTGTCTCCTTCACCTACTCTCCTCACTGCTTTCGACGGTCGTTCTTTCCGACCACATGGCATCGTTCCTTCTTTCCCTGTGCAGTTAGGAGGGAAGACGGTGTGCGTCGAAGTAGAGGTAGTCGATGCCCCGCTCGACTATAATCTCTTGTTAGGACGGAGTTGGACTTATGCTATGCAAGATGTGGTTTCTACAGTTTTATGAGTCTTGTTGTTTCCGCACGAGGGTCGGATAGTTACCATCGATCAATTGTCCTTCTCTAGACCTGACCCAACTTTGGGGGCATCCATGGTTCCCATGATTGATAATCCTCAACCCGGTGTCATTAACGTAGGAGTTGGTTTGGGTCCATCCTTGATGGGTACCTTCGATTACCCACCTCCTCATGATGATGTCAAGTTTATATCTAATCACCACAAGGCTGAGATTTTTCAAGTTTCGTCGTTCCGCATGACTTACTTTGAGGATCCGTGGATTCTTCCTTCCCCATCAGCCACGATGGATGAGATAGGGCACTCCGACATGTCCATGCCCTTGTCGGTTGCTAAATTAGCGTACTCTTTAGTCTAGAAAGCTTCAACTAACCCTGATCCGACTCCCACACAAGAGTTGGATCCACTTCTAGAGCTTATTTGGGCTCATGGTTCTCTTGCCACCATCGATTCGTTAGACTTAGTCTTGAATTCTGACGAAGCAGTGATCGAAGCAATGACTATTCCGGACAAACCTTGGGAAGATCTTCATCACAGATCATATTTCCTCCCAGAGTTAAGCCGAATCGAGGCAGGAGAATTCACTATCACCATGACGGGAGATCAACCATGTCCTATTAATCTCTTAGCTACTCAGGAAATTTATGCTAAGGGGAATCTGGAGACTATCGCTACAACTATACCTATCAACATCTCCCGAAACCCTGGCATCGTGGAGAATGTCTTCGTTGGAGCAGATTTCTCCCCCAAAGAGATTCAAATTTACACGGATCTTTTCAAAGAATTCCGCGACGTTTTTTCCTGGTCTTATGAGGAAATGCCAGGTATCGATCTGAAAATAGTTGAACATGAAATCATGACGTATCCTGATGCCAAGCCTGTTCGACAAACACTTCATCCAGTCAATCCTAAGAAAGCAACAACCATCAAGATTGAGGTTGAGAAATTGCTCAAGGAAAGTTTCATTTATCCTATTCATTTGACTCATTGGGTGTCAAACCTCGTGCCGGTCAATAAAAAACAAGGCACGATTCGTGTATGTACCGATTTCCGTGATTTGAACAAGGCATGTCCAAAAGATAATTTTCCAACACCATTCATCGAACAGATCATTGATGAATGTGTCGGTTGTGAAGCCTTTTCGTTCATGGATGGGTTTTTGGGATATAATCAAATCCAAATCAAACCCGAAGGCCAACACAAAATGACATTCATTTGTCCGTGGGGTACATTCGCCTATTGTAAGATGCCTTTTGGCCTTAAGAATGCTGGAGCCACATTCCAACGGGCCATGTCTTTTGCATTTCATGACCTCAAACATATAGTCGAGGCCTATCTAGATGATTTAGCATCACGCTCTCGCAAGCGAAAGGATCATCCTACGCACATCAGACTAATCTTCGAACGCTGTCGCTACTTTAGGATTTGCTTGAATCCCAAAAAGTGCAGCTTCTGCGTAACGTCAGGACGTTTGTTAGGTTTCATCGTATCAACAATAGGGATCATGGTCGATCCTCTTAAGGTGGAGGCAATAATCCAGTTGCCCCCCCCCCACGCACAATATTACAACTTCAAAGTCTTCAAGGCAAGGCGAACTTCTTACGACGCTTCATCACCAACTATGCCGAAATCACCAAGGGATTTATGCGTTTACTGAAGAAAGATGTTCCCTTTTTTTGGGACGCAGCCACGCAATGCTCTTTCGATGCTTTAAAACATGCCCTCACAACCACACCTCTGCTACGACCACCTAATTATAACAAAAATTTCTTCTTATATCTGGCTGCCGCAGAGTCAACTATAGGCATGGTTTTAGTCCAGGAAGATGATTCGTTTTCAGAATACGTGATCTATTACCTGAGCCGAGGCCTTGTAGGACCAGAACTTAATTATTCCCATCTCAAAAAACTTGTGTTGGCAACAGTTCATGCTGTTCAACGGTTTCGTCACTATGTTCTGTTTCGCAAGACCACTGTCATCGCTATCGTGAATCCATTCCAGTACATGTTGACACGACGAGTTATAGGTGGAAAAATCAGTCGATGGATTGTCATCCTCCAAGAATTTGACTTAGACTTCGTTTCAGCCAAGTCCAAGAAGTCATTGGTCTTCGCAGAACTTATTTTAGAGCTTCCGATTGAGTCAGGTGACGTTGTGCCTGAGGAATCGCCTATCCGGGGGGATATGTTTTTGATTGAATCTTCATACCCCTGGTACAGAGATATACTTATCTATATCCAGAATTTGAAGTGCCCCACCTCTGCTTCTCGTGAAGAGCGTCGACGAATACGCCATCAGGCTAAGAATTATCTCATACTCGATGATACGTTGTATTGGAGAGGTGTAGATTTCATCTTGCGTCGATGTCTCACTCATGAGGAGGCCGTCATAGTGCTCAACGATTGTCATACAGGAGCTTGTAGCGGTCACTTATCTGGGTTGGCAACAACCCAAAATATTTTACGAGTAGGTTACTTCTAGCCTACACTTATCAAAGATTGTATCGAGTAAGTCAAGAAGTGCCATCCGTGCCAAATATTCCCTCGAAAGATGAGGGCACATCCAGCTCCTATGTTTCCTGTCATCACAGTTGGTCCCTTCACTAAGTGGGGGATTGATTACACTACATGCAACCCCCCGTCAACAAGTGGGCACCGCTATATCATCGTAGTTGTCGACTACTTCACTAAGTGGGTCGAAGCTATGCCGATGTTTAAAGATGATGGAGAGACTGCAACTCTCTTCTTATTCAACCAAATTATAGAAAGGTTTGGTGTCCCAAGAGAGATTGTCACTGACCATGGCAGTCACTTTCAGAATCAAATGATGACCGAGTTAATGTCAAAGCTTGGGTTACGGCAAGAACATTCATCACCTTACTATCCCCAAGCCAATGGGTAGGTGGAAGCTGTAAACAAAACTCTTAAGACTATTCTACAACGAACTATCAACTCAGCCAAGTCAAATTGGCATTTGATATTATACTCGGCATTATGGGCTTACCGAACATATTTTAAGACTGCAACCGGTTTCTCACCTTTTCAACTCGTTTACGGGTTGGAGGCAGTCTTGCCCATCAAATGTAAAATCCCATCTCTGAAATTGGCAGTACAGTTATTGCCAAACACTTCTCCACTTGAAGAGTGGTTAGTACACCTTGAGCAGCTTGATGAACAACATCGCGATGCGGCCCTAGCCAACAAGGCTCATAAACATAAGGTTAAGTGTCAATATGATAGGTCCATTCAACCTCAGGTTTTTTCTGAGGGCGACCTTGTCCTGGTCTTTGACCAAGACAAGGACCCCCTGGGGGTAGGAAAGTTTAAACCCATGTGGTTCAGACCCTTCATTATCAAAGAGGTATTAAAAAAGGGCGCTTATCGTTTGGTTGATTTTGAAGGGAATGCTTTGGCGGAGCCTAGAAATGGGCTCTACCTCAAGAAGTATTACTCATAGCCAGGTCACTGTGGGTAACTTTTTGTAACATATGTATAGTCTTTGTACTATTACTTTTTTACGTTTCTTTTAAAAAGTGTTATGGACGTGTCATTGATGTTACCTTTCGTCAATATGGAAGATGTCAAGTGAGTCAGAGGTGTTCGTTGGGTATGCGGATGGTGCTAGTCAACACACGCAGAGGCTTGCCTCCGCAGCCTGGGTAATCTTTACACCACAGGGTCAGTTGTTATCTTCTGGAGGTATATGCTTAGGCGACACCACAAATAATGTTGTCAAGTATAGTGCAGTTATTGAGTTGCTTCGTGACGCCTGGTCATTGGGTATCTCTCATCTCCGGGTCTATCTAGACACTCAACTGGTTGTGTCGCAACTAAATAGAATATACCGGGTTCACGATCCAACTTTACACCGACGATTCCTTAGGGTACGTCTCTTAGAATGCAACTTTGATTATATTACATATTTTCATGTTCCTAGGAGATTAAACCAAGTTACAGATACTCTAGCTAATCACATTTTAGATTGGCATCTTGCCCACATATAAAAAAGATCATGGACATAAACATGTAAATACATTTTTGCACACATAATACATAAGACACAAAAAAGAGATAAAAACCATATATAAACATCATAAAATCACTAGAGTACATAGATGGACGCAAGCGCCTCAAAAGTGGGAATAGTAACGAGTCACCGGGCTTATGCCCTCAAAAAATATATACAATAAGGTGCTCATGGCACATAAAAAGTGTAAAGTCTATTAAGGGCCTATGGGCCCTGTTATAATCATCTACAGCACGGGCTAAACACCTAAACAATTGGACCCATGTCCGAGGTACCCCCACAACATGAGTCTACATGGATGGCGGCAGGTCCTCTATCTCTGCCATCGGGACTGTGTGAGTGAGCGCAGTGAAGTTCCGCTCAATTTGCCTAAGGACCCTCTCGACCTCTCCTGCTGGGAGGTTCCCTACTACTGCTGCTCCCCCAGTGGCGGCAGTTGTGGCTTCTGGTCGTGGGCGACGCCTGTTCCGTGCATAATCAACAGGTCGCACGGGTCCCACATCTGCATACAACAAACGTATCCGTCAAATACTCTGGCATACAAAAACTGATATATATAACAAAAAAAGACATAAAAATTACATATGCAAACAAAAAACTACAAAGGTGGAGACTTACCCATCTCCCCTCGCTCCTCACCAGGAGGCACGGGTATCTCTGGATCTCTAGAGAAGTCGATCCCCGCATATGGGTAGTCCTCGATAGTAGGGATCTGTCGTGACAACCAAGCAAAAAAGTCATCTTCGAAGGCCTCCACAGTCCTTCCACCACCCTGTTGCGGCAGTAACACTGCCCATCTACATTCTGCGGGGAAAGAGGCCAGATGTCCTCGTACTACAACCCGAGGACTGAAGCACAGAACTCTCTCGAAAAAGAACAAACACAAGATAGTCCCGAACCCGAAGTTCCTCTGTGTCTGTTGTCGGCAATCTGTCAATTGCCTCTTCATACACTCCAGCAGTGTGATACTCCAATCAAAAATTTGTGCATTCATGCACTGGATAGCACAATTCATCTATGCGCGCGAAACCTGATGCACGACTGCTGAGCCGGTAATCCACCCAATAAGAAACAAGATAGTCTGTAGTACGAGGTTGGTAATCTTGCTAATAGGTACCTGGGAACCTCTACGATCGGTCCCAGCCTCACAGTACTCAGCTACTAACTCTGAGATCTTGCTCGGCCCCGCAGGAAAATTCTGGAAATTGACTGGTTCCCCTCTCCTTGAGAGGCCAGTTAGAAAGTAAATATCCTCGGTGGTGGGCACCAAGGATTGCCCCTCTAGCATGAATGCCTCTACATCAGGGTGCCAGTAATCAATCAAGGCATTTAGTAGCCTTGGTTGCGCGTGCATAAACGGACATAAAAAGAATTTGAGCAAACCGCACTGTGTCAGCACGGCCACAACATTCGGATCTGCAACAACCAACTCACTGATTGCCTCATGCTCCCTTTCCCTCCATTGGACGTACATCCTGCCAACACAACAAAGTAAAGGAGGGTCAATACTTATTTTCATTAGATTTTTCATCAATAGGGGGGGGGTACACGTGGGATGTAGAGGTGACAGTCGCATGTACATGTGTGCAGGATTTACTCTGCACGCGTGTACCCGCGGGCTGTCTCTGGACAACCCGTGTACCTAGGGCCGACCTCTTTGAGGTCGACGCCCACCCAAAAAATAACTTAAATAATGAAAATGAAGTATTGATTAGCTAGATAAGGGACTTTGTACTTACTTGGTCCAAGCAGAAGTTCGTTTCATCCACTGTAGCTCCCGGAATCACGATCTTTGGCAAAGGGGGTCTTTTGGCTCCAGAGTCAATTTCCAAATCAACAATGGTGATAATGAGTTGCCAACTTCTATTTCTAGACTTTTTGGCCTCTTTTTGTCACTTTTTTGGCCCCCCTTATCAGTTTCTTTATATCAAAAACCATTTAGAGTGATCTAGGAGTTATATGGGAGGGATTTGATCAGGTTTTGGGACAGTTTTTTTGAGTTTCGAAAAAATATTGACGGTCCATAAAAAAAAAATTATTTTTTCAAAAATCAACTTGAGCATATAGGGTAGGATATCACCCCAACTCTTGAATCTCGTTGCCTTTTTCTTATGCTATAGGATTTATCCCATCCGGTTGTGACACAGAACTGTCATATCTGCTCTAGAAGTGTCGCAACTTGGTGGTAGAGCTTACCCGAACATGGATGCCCTAGGTAGGTCCTGGTTGCATTATGGTGTCCATGCCATTTCTAACAACACTGTAGGCTCGGGAGTCCGTATAGTATTTCTTGAATATGAGTTTGAGCCTCATTTGCATGAGTCTTTTTTCACTCTTTGTCTTACCCTCAGGACTCCCAAACAATAATGGGTCTCCTTTTAAGCCCTTTTCAGACCCTCTAAAAATGAAAAGATTGCCGAGCGATCTTGTGACCTTTCACGCTCATTAAACTGAAATTTGAAGTCACGTCTGTCTGGCGGTAGTTTACCCCTTTTTCAGTCCGGACGGTCAACTGTACGAACAAAGGTATACTCTATCGAATTCTTATTCATTAGAAGAGTACTCTCAGGTATAATTTTATTCCTTTTTTCGGGCCTGGGGGACTAAATTTACGAAAAAGAAACCCCCACGGAGTCCATAGTTAAGCTCTTTTCAGACTCCCTAAAATTGAAAAGATTGCCGAGTGACCTTATTCTTTCACACTCGTTAAATTGGTCTAGAAGAATGTTCCTGATGGAGTCCATAGTTAAGATTTTTTCAGACTCCTTAAAAATGAAAAAATGGCCGAGTGATCTTGTCCTTGTCACACTCGTTAAAATGGTTTTGAATTGACGTCTAATCGGTGCTAGTTTATCCCTTTTTCGAACCGACTAGACTATTGTCGAAAAAGGTACCCCATTGGAGTCTCCTTTTATTCTTTTTCAGACTCTCTAAATATGAAAAACCACCGCTCTTACCTTCTTTGGGCTCATTAAACTTACATAGAAGGACGTTACCATTGTGTGTTCTATCAACCACATTTGCATACCTTATCCATCAGCCTTGTGACAGTTTGCTTCTGCGTCTTAACACCTTTGGCTGCCGGAGGATTTTTCCCGAGTATCATCTTACTAGAACATCAGTCTTGTCCTTGTGCCTTGAGCTTGTATGTTTGCAGTACTCGTCCCTCCATTGTAACGTAATATTCCTTTATTCTTTTTCAAAAATTACCAAAAAGAACAAAAAAATCAAATATACCCCAAAAAGAGGATGGGAAAAGTATTTTCTTTATTGGCAGCATAATGAGTCGCCCTTGGATAAATCACATTTGTCCGTTTGATCATCAGACTATGGGATGTAGTACGACCTTAGGAAGCTTTTTCTCGCTATATAGAGTTGTGTCCTCCACCGTTTGGTTACTCTTCCAAACATATGGAGAGTTTGCATTGCCTCCTACTTCGCAGACTTATGATTAATAGATATGATGCCTGAGTCTTATCACTGGTCATGCTATTATCCAAGAGAAGTTTGTCGCTAAGCCTGAATCGACCCCTCTACAATATGTCTCTTGTCCGCATACCCGGCCATCCTGAACGTCCAATCAAGTCCTTGTTCGAAATCACTGAAGCCTTCAGTCCGATCATAAAGACTATCAAGTCCATAACCGACGAGCTGTCAAAGACCTCTGGGTAGTGCAGTCGTACACTCATATTACACTCCTACCCGAGTTTTAGAAGATTTTGAAGTTGTTTCTCGAGCTCTGAAGTACAGCCCTCAAGCTGAATCAACTTCTGGAAGATAGATACTCTATATGTATATCTTTCTGATTTCGAGATGTAGCTCTGCTGTGTATTATTCGCGGCTACTCTTTATAGTTATATGACATGGATCTACAATGTATTTTATTGGTAGCCATGGTTCTATTTTATCCCGAGCATGGGTATGCCCGCCTTGGTGAGATATTTGTTATTTTGCAGACGACACCTCCTGGTTCCTGATCCTTGGGCTCACTCATTCAGCACATCAGTATAGATTGGTAAATGATTGGTAATGTATTTCGGTCATCAGATGCTCTTCTGACCTCACACATTAGGGGGCATCTATTATAACCCTAAATTGCACCACACATGCTTACCTGGCATCAGGCCAATTCATATCCCTTCATTTCCAAAACATCTGCTGAACAACCTCTTTGAAAATCCTCTTGAGTCAAGGGCCACACGCCCTAACCCATTACTGCACGCGTGTGCACGCTGGCAGGCCCACTACAACCCGCGTGTACCTAACAAAGCACAAAAAGAGGAAATTTGTCAACGGAACAAAAATCTATGGGTCAGTTAACTGAAACTCCCGGCCATGAATGACTGAGGGTTCGTCCAAAACCCTAGCTCCTTCTAGCCTATAAAAGAAAGGGCAGGGGTACCATTTGGAGGAGGAAAATTATAGCGAAGAAACTCTGCCCATTTTCTGAATCCATTGTCCCAACCCTTTAGCCTTTCCTCAAGCCAAAGGAGAATTAACGCAAAGCAGTTGGAGGACAAAAGAAGAGGAGGAGCCCAGGATCAGGATCAAGGAGCGGTGGCCGGTCTCGACTTTGATTGTAAGTTGATTCATTTTTCAAATAATAAAAGAATACTTTTCTCATCCTAATGCATGAGTTATCTATGGTTTGTTTAATTTATTCTTAATCTCTAACCCTCAAGTAGAAAAGTAGCATGCATGCGTAGTGGTTTATCTTGATTGCAGGTTATCTTTGGAAGGAGCAGCGCAAGCAAGCGGTCAAAGCGCAACGGAGGATCTACACCAAACATCAGTAACAAGGTTAGTAGTTCCTTTCCATGCATGTATCGTGAAAGAGGGGTTTATGTTTTGGGTGATAGGTTAAAAAGTCATTTCTTTACGGTCGAAATCTGCATGCAAGTCTGACCCTAGTTTACTAGTCTGTAGGGTATTTTTCCCAACAACAAAGTGTCAATTAACTGAACCGTCGAAGAATGAAGGCTCGTAGATTTAATGACTCTCGATCGATCGCGAGATCTACAACTATCCTTCACTCTGAGACATCAGATCTTTGGGGTTTCTTGACTCTCTACAGTTACAAACCTAATCTCACTAGATCGCCTAACGACTAGAAATCACTCACTGATCTATGGTGTAGATCAATTTGTAACTTTAGACTTTGGGGCTCTCTTAAGATAAATAACTCGGATTTGTTGAAGTGATGAAGCCTGAAGGTCTTCAGGTTTTAATGAGTGCACATCTTTTGTCTGATCGAAACGGTTGTGGGGATTCTGATTTCCTCATGATCAAATTCCATCCACTAGTTTACTTCGAAGGGATTTCAACATTTGATTTCCTCTTGAACCCTACACACACTATCCCCCTTGAGATTTTCCCTTGAAACAAACTCCAACGCTCAATAGCGCATCCCTCCTGATCTCTGGATTCTAATTGTTCAACGCGTACTTTGCACCTCCCTTGTGTATTCCCGTACTGTCTCTTGTGAGCTTCGTAGTCTCGAAGGTTAGAGACCTCTGCCCGACTTGAGAGGATCTCTACTCACACCAAGGACTATTTATTCTGAACTTGGGCTCCAAGGGGCCTACCGACACACTTCTAGAGTTGGTTCTAGAGGTGTTGCATGGTGACACCCATAAGAGGAATTTCAGGTTCCTTACAAAAACTTATTAACTCAATCTTAGAATAGATTTTCACTCAATTGAAGGTTTATTTCTTCACAGTATCCATTGGTTCCCAAAAGTACAGAGTAAGCTTATGATTTCTACTTTGTGTTGGTAGATTTTCTCTGTTGTTCTTTTCCTCATTTAATTTTTGATATAGATCAGTAGCTTTCTACTTGGATGTACTCTATAGGGTTATCACTTTTCCCAGTAAACTGGAGTAAGACAAAACTGTCATCTTTAGGTTGCATGTTGAAGGTCTCTGTTACTGATTAAGTTTATGTTTTGTTTTTATTAGATTTCTTCTTATTCTTTAAATAAGTAATAAAAGGAATTATTGAAATAATATACATTGTTCTATGAGGTGATGACTAAGACACCAGATTCTCTGTGTCATTTTGAATAAAATTTGTACATAAGAATGTTAGAAATTATTTGATTTATGGAATAGATTGAAGGTATGGGAATTAGATACTTCCTTGTTCCTCAGAACAATCACTAGTCTTGAAACCTTAAATGGTCAAAATCAATCAAATGAATCCTAGACTTGAGCATTGATTACGTGTCTTGGAGGTCCTAACCTTGCAAGTAGCTTGGATGGTTAGATATTATTGATTTCCTTGTATGATGATGATTTATTCTATTAGAAGCAATGATGTTGTGAGATGAAACTGGTTGTGGTTGATCTTAAATAATCGTGATGTTTTAACCTTGTTGTTTTTGGTAATTATGTGATATGTTAGATCGTCAATACATTGAAGATGCATATAAATCTAGTTGTGCAATGAGATGAAATAAATATAATGAGTATTGTTGATGTACGTCACTATCCCGTTCCACTGGTTTAGTGTGAAAAACATTATATACATATCTCTTTCTGTTGTCAATTGTTTATGACGTAACAGAGGGGTTGTTACAATAGGCACAAAGGCCACCCCCTTTATTGGGCATAACAATCTTTTACATGTAAATTTCAATCTATGAATACTGTAAGAGGTATATCTAGTTTACTAGAACAAGTTGTTGTCATAGTCTTCTCACTCCTTCTAGAAGAACCTCTAGTTATGAATCTCGTAATGCTTCCATTCATAAGTCTTTTTCACATTTTCTTACATACACTGTTCTTCATCACAACTTCCATTTCTTCTGGTTGTTGCTTCTGGTGGGTTCAAACCAAGATGGTAGTCTTATGATTCTCAGTATAATAACTGGTTGTTCTGGATTTTCTTTCTTTCTTGGAATCTTCATTTTCTTCCTCATGTTCCTCTTTAGATTTTGGGTCCATGGAGTCTTCTATAGATTCCCTGCCCTTCCTTCCCAAAGATTCCAACTTCTTCCTTTCATCATAAGAACATAGATGTAGATGGACAACCAAGGATACTTAAGGCCTCTTTTCGAAGAAAAATTCTTTTGAACACATGCTACTTATCATGGCTTCTACTTCCAATGGGGAACATGGACATATACTTCATAATATTAACATATTATTCAACAGATCATATCATTTAGGATTAGCTCCTTCCTAATCCTTGCTTCATGCATCAATGCATGCTCTTCTTTTGGAATTCTTTAATCAACTCCCTCCATATAAGAGAGTCCATGCTTCCGTCTGCATTCTTATTTACTCCTTCAAAGTGTCACAAGTCATATTCTAATTTCTTCTTGATTTCCTGACTTCTTTCTGATTTGACTCCTAGGTCTTTTCAGGTTTTGATTATGATTTCGGCCTATCTGGCAGTTGTTACTTATATATTAGATTCCTCAGGAATTTTCCAACGTACTTCATCTTCTTGTAGTGATCGTAATAACAACCCTTATATTTTTATTATTTCATAGGTATTGTTTCACTGACCATCTTTTCTTCTAAGAAATAGATATGCATGATATGTATAGGAACTATGTAAACATGGTATGTACAAGAACTATGTTATAGAAGAATATTGTTACCCTGATTAGAAGAAGAAGTCTGTTTTATCCTGCTTGGATTTTTTTTGAGGATTCCCTTTCTTCGACAATTGTTTCTTCGTCAGTTTCCTTCCTTTTCTTTAACTTAGGACAGTGGTTCCCGCAGTGACCATATTTTCGATAGTTGAAGCATTTCATTTTTGACATATCCATTTCTTGATTTGGTTTCTTCCTTAAGCCAAACTTCCTGAAATTATTGAATTTTACTGTCAAGGCTTGATCATCATAATTCTTTTGGGATTTCTCTTTTGCATTAATCCTTGATTCTTCTTGTGCACAACAAGTCCAAAGTTATTCAAATGTGGGAAACTCCTTCCATGTGTTCATGCTTGCGGCAAATGCATCCCATGTCTTGGGAAGGCCATTGAGTACTATATTTACTAGTTCCTTTTCTGAAATGATTTTTTCAATAGCTTGTAGTTGATATCTTAACAGAGATATTTCTTAAAAATTATGATGTTATGTTGTCATCATCATTCATTTTCATGTCATAGAGCTCATTCTTCAGACTCATTACTTATCCAATGTTTTGGACTGAGAAGAGGTTAGTTAGGGAATTGTACACCTTCTTAGATGAGTCAATATTAGAGATGTAGGGTATAAAGTGGTATTTTATAGAGTCCACTATGATACTCATAGCGTTGATGTCATTGTCCTTGAGATTCTCCATAATTGCAATGTTCTGAGGTTCCTTCTATTTTCTCGCTTCAAACTGTGGCTCCATCATTTTTCCTTTCACGATATCTAGTATTTTACTCTTGGAAAGGAAGAGGTCAATCATTGTCTTCCATGCTCTGAAGTTAGAAGCCCCTTCTAAGTTGTTTTCTCACTTCATAGAGTAAGTCATGACTGCTTTGACTTGGTCAACCTTTAACTTTGACCAAAAACTCAAACTTGATGTCTTGGCTTGCTGAGAGTACTAGGAGGTGCGCTAGGCTAGGGCGCACTAGGCTATCCAGGAATTAGGTCAAGTTCTTCACTTAAGGTGCCTTAACAAGAGGGTTAGGGTTTCATTGTTGGAACAAAACTTTGATTGCAACTACAACTGCGACTGTAACTGAGAAAATCCTCCCAATCTATCTTCCAACAGTTAGACTATCCGAAGATAGTGTGGGCCCATAACCTGTAAACAATATAGAAATATTGTCACCCAACCATAGGTGTAACATCCCACTTTATTGAGCATACTATTATTGAATTATTCATTGAGGACACTTGCTTGCAAGTGATCCGAGTATGGAACACTGTGGTTTCATTAAGATTATGGGTTATATATGATGATGTTGAGGTGTTATAGCTGATTGATTATATTGATGTATATATATGTTGACAAGTGATTTTGAGAAGTCATCCTGAGTGTGTAGGACACATGATAGGTTATGAATGTCGGTGGCATCAAAGGCATTCCTTGGACTCCGGATTGAGTCAGGGAGTGGATTGTATTGTTTGAGTATTTCATTGTTATTCACATATGATGTATGATGGATTTTAGTATGATTTATGTATATGGATTTTTGACACTGCTTTTGTCAGTGGATGCAGGCTTGACGATGCTTGCTAATCTGACTCACATAAGGAGTAAAGGGGCCTTTCACATAAAAAAACTAGATATTGAGGGAGAGGTGTGGAAACATCCCTGTCACAACCTAGTAGCACTCCTACCATGGAAAACATTGTAGGTTAACGATTACCTAGTTTGTGTGGTCCACGATGTCGTGAGGGAAGACTGAGACATTCACTCATGAAGATTTCTAAGGTTCGCGCAATAAGGCAGAGTCCTTATTCCTTAGAATCCCTTAGTCTCTAACAAGGTCGACCGAATGGAGTTTTGACTCCAAGGGGTTGGAAAAACTTCCAAAACAAGTCAACGCGAGTGGCACCCTTGGAGCACGAAGATGCGTCTTGAAGATCACTTCACACAATTGAAACCTGAGTCAATAAACATAGGTGGCATAGAAAACATTGGAATGATTAGACCTTGTTGGATTAAAATAATTAATTAAACAACAGATTATTAATTATTAAATCCTAACAAAAGTCTAAGTCGAGGTCTAGAATTTAATAAAGGACTAATTGAATTGTGACATGTGTTAAATATTTAAAGGAAATCAAATGTTAGGAAATAGTAGGTAAAAACCTAAAGAATTGATAAATTGCACATGTGTGCATGAAATTATAAAAAATGAATCTTTATTTAGAAATAAATAACAACTTGAGAGAATGGTTTCAGCATAGAACAAAATATTGAGTCAACCAGCCCTAGTCTATCTATAAGAAGACTCATAATTCAACTCTAACTAAAGTCTAGTTAGGAGACACCCATTAATTAAGGGACTGGGGAACTAAGAGAAAACTAAGAGGAAAATTTGGAACACATGGGGAAATGTGAGGAAAAGTGGCTTTTAAATAAAAATAAAAGAGAAATTACTTGTGCAACCTGGGGAGAACGTGACACATGTAGAGGGTGAATAATCCTTTAACTGAATTATTAAAAATTAATGAATTATGGATGAGGGACAGATGTCCGTAAGGAATATTTCTATAAATAAATTGACGTAGAAGGAAAGGGGATTGAACCTTTGGGGAAACACTGTTATGCTGTCGAATTTTCGATTGAATGTGTTTTTACTTGTGAGAGTTGGGACTCCAGGCTTGTGAAAAGAGTGGAAGCTCTTCCTTACGAGGCAAGCTTGGAAGCTATTGTGTTCTGGTTTTTGTTCTTGGACCCTTTGCAGCTCGGGGGGCTAAGGGGGGAGAAGAGTACCCATACCATTGGCTAGGAGGTATCGGGGAAGTCTTATTTTTTGTGCTAGGGTTTTGTCCTTGCGTTGCTTGGCTGACTTTTGTTGCTTCTTCTTATGGGTTTTCTTCTTCGACCCCCGTCAGGATGATTGATTCACTTTTTGTAGTTGGAATATCGTCCAGATCAACCACTCTAGTTGTTTCTTCCAACAGTCTATTAGTGCTTCAAGTCCTTCACACGAATTGACTGGGTCCTACAAACTTTGGCGGTACCATTTCCTTAACTCGGGAAAAATCTGTTGTAGATATCGATTGGGTTCTTCACAATTTCTTACTCACTCGCACCCTATTTTCTCTGTCGCTCCTTAGCTCAAAAATCACAAGTGTTTTATTTTTCCTTTCTTTTCCTGTTTTATAACCTCTGTCATAAATTCTATGACGCGCCTTGTTTTTTTTCATTCACTTGTTTTCACTTTTGTGATCATTTTCGATCCCGGCACATTGTGTTTGATTTTCCTGTGCGTAGTATCTTTACTTCTTATCACCCCAACTTTTTGTCTGTTGCGAACTGTCTTTTCTATCATGTGGTTCTATCATTTCACTTCTTAACTTTTACTGCACACTGTATGCTCCAACTATCTGTCGACCATTGATCCATCTACCTACTTCTTTTTGGATTTTTCTCATTTTTCTACTTTTTTTCTTTTTTTTCTTCTTTTAACTCCTACTATTTACAATATGTACAAGTCTATCTTTTGTGTTGAAACTACTGAGGGTTAGTGGGTCGACTGTCTCTATATCGTTTCAGTTGGCTACCATTCCCCATTCCTTGAATTTTTTTGCCTGATAAATCCTTCAGTTGCACAACACCTCCATCTATGACAAAATTTATTTGATATGGCGCTAGCCAATTCATTTTAAGCTTCCTTGGGTGCTATAAGTATTTACCGTCATAGAGGAGAACTAGGTCTCCTACCTTGAAGTTCTTCTTCTTAATATGTTTTTCATGCCAAGGAAGGAGCACAAGACTTGAAGGCCATCTTCATTACACAATATTCGTTGGTTCTAATATTTCTTTTTATATTATGAATTCATTTATATTACGAGTGTATTAGTATAATAAATTGATTGAGTCTCTGTAGCATCACTGGAAATCCTGAATGCCAATGGTTACATTTGGTGTCAATGAGAATTAGTTCAGAGATATATTTTTAAATTATAGTTTCTGCAAACGAATAATATTTACAGTGTTTATATTTTAAACTTTCGATGTAATTCCAGATGTTTTCTGAACCCTAAATTGAGTGGCATGATCCTCATTGTAAATTTGAATTTATATTGTGTATGATATTTGTTCTCTTAAAAATTGTATCTTCATCCATATTTAAGTTCATGTGATTGGAGTTTTGTTGAGATTATTTTAGGAATTTAACAGTGAATAGTTCGTTGTAAACTAAGGATTTGGATTTGAATTTACATTGTGAATTTCTTCGATGAATTGAATTAATTTGAATTTGTATGTGGATCTTCTGTTGAAATCGCTGATAAACCTAATTTAAAAATAACCTAGAGTATATGTGTTTTTATTTTATAAACCAAAAGTTTCGGGACCAGGGAGGGCCTGCTAAAGTCTCTGGAATTTTGATTTTAACTTGTAGTGCATTAGCCCCTTTTCCTAAACAAGGTATTGTTGTGACCAGGAGCCAGAACCTAGTGTTAGTAAAAAAGGGCACTATTCGAGGCTCCAGAACTCTGACGCTCTGGAGGTTTCTTAAACTCAACACTCCTTTTCTCCTGAAGTGCTAACTGGTCGAATCCAATCTTGAGCTGAGTTGACTGACAATCATAGGTTAACCCTACCCCAACTTCCTTCATAATTTTTAGTAATCTAATCTAACAGCTGGCGCATATTTTCCTCACATGAGTTCCTGCGGTTGAGATCCACTATGGAAGTCCGGACTTCGGGGTTTTCCCCACTTGCACAACTTGAAACTGTTCCACCCGGATCACCGAACCTCTGATGAGCTTGAAGATCTGATGGTTTAAACTCTCCCTTAAATTAATGGTTTCCATCCACTCCAGAGTTCAGAACTTTGGGAGTTTCTCCTTTTTGTGAACATCAACCCATTTCCTCTAGAGTGTCTAACTACCGAACCTACGAAGGACTAAGACTTGAATATCTAACGGTCCTTGATTGCTCGCTAGATCTACATATCTCCTTTACTATGGAAGTTCAGAACTTCAAGGTTTTCATAATCCTTAACTTTTACCTCTTAACTTAGCCGGAGAGTCGAATATTGATAAATTAGGAGATCAACGGTTCCTTTACCTTCCTCCGATCTATGGATAGAAGTAACTCTGAAGCTTCGGGCTTCGTAGGTTTTTTCTTTTACAACTCACGTTACCTCTGAAATAATGAAGGATGAACCATCAGATCGAACGGTCCTTGATTAATCGTCGACAATGACCAGGATTAACTTTGGAACTACAGGAGTTTGAGACTTTTCTCATCAAAAAAACTTTCACTCACCACCTCCCGATTGGTCGAATTATGAATACTTGGGATATACGGACACGTGTACCCAACATTGGGTGGTAAGGATTTACTCTGGACTTCGGGACTCCGAGAGTTCCTTAACATTTAGCTTCTTGTCTCAATTTTTTCCTAAGTGTCGATTAATTGAATCGTTGAAGAACGAAGGCTCGTAGATCTAACGACTCTTAATGGATCACCAAATATACAAATTTCCTTCACTTTGGGACTTTAGAGATTTGATATTTCTTGACTCTCTACAACTATGAACCCAATCTCACTAGATCGCCGAACTCCTACGGATCCAACGGCTAGAAATCACTCACTGATCTATGGTGTAGATCACTTCATAACTTCGGACTTCGGGGATCTCTTAAGATAAATAACTTGGATCTACCAAAGTGATGAAGCTCAAAGGTCTCTGGTTTTTAATGAGTGTGCATCTTTTGTCTGATCAGACGGTTGTGGGGATCGCAATTTCCTCATGATCAAATTTCGTCCACTAGTTTCCTTCGAAGGGATTTCAACCTTTAATTTCCTCTTGAACCCTGCACACTCTGTCCCTCTTGATATCTTCCCTTGAAATGAACTCCAATGCTCAATAGCACATCCCTCCTGAGCTCTAGATTCTAATTGTTAAGCATGTAATTTGTGCCTCCTCTATGTATGTTCGCACTGTCTCTTCTAAGCTTCATAGTCCTGAAGGTTAGAGACCTACGCCCGACTTGAGAGGATATCTGCTCACACCAAGGGATATTTCTTCTGAACTTGGACTCCAAGGAGCCTGTCCACGTATTTCTAGAGTTGGATTTGGAGGTGTTGCATGGTGACACCCAGAAGAGGAATTTTAGATTCCTTATAGAAACTTATTAACTCAATCTTAGAACAGACTTTCACTCGGTTACAGGTTTATTTATTCATAGTATCTGTTGGTTCCCAAAAGTGTAGAGTAAGATTATGATTTCTACTTTGTGCTGGGATCTTTTCTCTGTTGTTCTTTTCCTCATTTAATTTGTGATATAAATCAATAGCTTTCTACTTGGATGTACTATGTAGGGTTGTCACTTTTCCCAATAAAATGGAGTAAGACAAAACTGCCATCTTTAGGTTTCTTGTTGAAGGTGTCTATTACTGATTAAGTTTATGTCCTATTTTGATTGGATTTCTTCCTATTATTTAAATAAGTAAGATGATGAATTATTGAAATAGTATACATTGTGTTATGAGGTGATGACTAGGACACCAGATTCTCTGTGTCATTTTGAGAGAATTTTTTTACATAAGAATGCTAGAAATTATTTGATTTATGGAATAGATTAAGGTATGGGAATTAGATACTTCCTTGATTCTTAGAACAATCGCCAGTATTGAGACCTTAAATGGTTAGAATAAATCAGATGAGTCCTAGACTTGAGCATTGATTATGTGTCTTGGAGGTCCTAACCTTGCAGGTAGCTTGGATGGGTAGATATTCTTGATTGCCTTGTATGATGATTTATTCTGTTAGAAGCAATGATGTTGTGTGATGAAACTGGTTATAGTTGATCTTGAATAATCATGATGTTTTACCCTTGTTGTATGTGGTAATGATGTGATATGGTAGATCATTAATACATTGAATATGCATCTAAATATAGTTGTGCAATGATATGGAAGAAATAAAATGAGTATAATTGATGTACGCCATTATCATGTTCCACTGGTTCAGTGAGAAAAATATATATATACATATCTCTTGTTGTTGTCAATTTTTTATGAAGTAACAAAGGGGTTTTTACATATGGTATCAGAGCGGGTTCAACCCTGGGACATTGGACTGTTGCACCATCCACTATGTTAAACTAAATGATTGAGTTAGATCACTAATAAAAAAATATGAAATGTTCTTGTTGGTAATCATGGTTAGAGGATGCAGGGGAAGTAGATGACCTGGTACTGTAGGAAGAGGTATGACACCTTCAATAGTACCCACTCTAGAAGGGTCTAATCCCCAAAGAGATGAAAAAAATAATGAGCCAACACATGTTGCTGTGGAAAAGGTGGTAGGTTTGATGATATCCTTCCAGAGGATGTCTGAGGCTTTGATTAACCACCTAGATGGAGATGAGGGAAGAGTGTCTGTACCCAATGAGGGTTCACAATGCGCTTCATCTGGTAGTGGTAGTTTACACAAATAACTCAAGAAGGTGAAGTTTCTCGAGTTCATGGGTGCCACAGATGTCTTAGCCACAGAGGTATGGTTGGAGAACATGGTGATGTGATTCACACTTTGTGATTACACCTCTAACATGAAATTTTTCATGGTGGTATTTCAGCTGAAGGGGAGTGCTATTCTATGGTGGAAGATGATCCTACCTCAATTAAACAATGATCATCGAAGACGTGTCATGGGAGCTATTTGAGGAATGGTTCCGGGAGAGGTATTTGTCTAAAGAATTCATTGAGTGTCAACTTAATGAGTTTAACGCCTTACGACAGGGTAGTATGATCCAGGTGGATATTGGTGGCCACCTACCTGTTCCAATTGGCTCGTTCTATCATTTTTTAATTCACCATGTTCTTCTGTAATTCTTTGTAATTGTGGGTTATACACTTCTAAGGATGTCTGGATCCATACACATCTTCCAGGTGGATATTGGTGGCCTCCCATCTAATTCAACTAGCTTATTTCGTATGTTTTCATGTCAACACATCTTGTTGTACTTCCAGGGCCGTTTTGGGGCCCTAAACAATGTTATTTTGGATCGCCATATTCAAACTGTAGATAGAGTCAAAGCTTGAAGACGTAATGTGTATTTCTCAAAAATACCTTTCCAAAAGGCTAACACGCACCTAAAACGAAGATCGTATGCAAAATTTACGACCTCGGGAAGTTAATGTACTAACTTACCCAAACGGGGCCCACATGACTTTTGGCATTTCATCTCCTAGGGTTAGGTTTTTGAATGTCTAGGGTTTTGGCATTCCCGTTTAACATAAAATGTCCTTTAGAGCCTCATTGTAATTATCTTCTTGTGAATAAGCGTAGCCATCAAATCTCTTCTCAAAGATAAAGTAGCCATCATTCTAGCAAGTTTTGCACTTTATATTTTTACAGTATATTTACAATTCTTTCATTAATAGAAATCAAGTATTGCTGCATTTTTCTGTTTCTGAAAATTTTCATGAGTATTTCAATGTAATATCTCTGCTTTCATTTCGTTTCGAACATAATCCAGATCAATGGTATCAGAATAGGCTGCTCTTGATCATTTTTTAGCGCATGTCCCCGATGAGGTCTGAGTATAGCCAATTGGGTCTCGAGTTTTTCTCTCTTAAGGGAAATCATTCTCACACACCCAAGAAACCCTCGATGGAGACATAAAAGAAAGATGATGGAGAAAAAGATTCTATTAACCTGTCGCTTGAGAAAGCTCTCACGCGACATAGGGACGAAATGATGGAGAATTCTGCACACATTCTTCAACACCTTCCGATAGCAACATGAAAATCTTCATCAAGCGACCATTTTGGAGGAACCTCTCCCTTCAATGTACAAGTTAATTTTGATATTCCCATATTTGAAGGTCAGATAGATGCAGATGCCCTAGAAAAATGGTTAAATCTATTAGAAGGTTATTTCTCTATTCAAAATTTTTCCGATAGGGAAAAGATCACCTTCGAACTCCTCAAGGCTCTCCCCCATGTCAAACATTGGTGGGAAACTTACTTGGAGTAAAGCTCCACAAAGGAATCTGGAATCTATGGGGCCGATCCCACTTGGGATTTTTTTGTGGATGCGGTCAAAGAACAATACTATCCTGTTGATAACTATGAAGACCAATACATGATATGGACCACACTGCGACAAGAGAAGAGCCAAACAATGCTGGAGTTAAAAAATACTTTCCATACCTTGCACACCAAGCTGGGTATCAAGGACTCTGAGCGACATCTGTTTCTGAAATACCGTGGGGCTCTACACAGGTACATCCAAACCTAAATGGATTTCCTAAACATCTCATCATTGGGTGTTGCCTATCAATATGTTGTCAAAATCGAGCAGAAAGTTAGGCACCAGAACAAATGGGAATTCAGATATGGAAATATGCAACAACCAAAGAACATTAAATATGGTCGTAACCAACATCCCCTAGACAACCAGTCCAAAACACAGGACAAAAAGGGTAAATGGAAGACGAATAATGACACTGGGAAGTGGTGTGACTTCCAAAAAATACCCTGGAACAACAACGATGAATGTCGCTCGAAAAAAACATTGGTGGCTGAGGTCAAAGACACGGAGCTGAACCCTGATTCAAAATCCGATCCAGAAAATATTGAAGATAGACAGATCATCGACATAGACCCCACTGCAAATTTCTTGACCACAACAATTCAACCAGAAGAATCAGTAGATCTTGAAGAGGGGGAGCGCCTCTTCCATTCACAGATGTGGGTGAAGGGGACCCCGTTGCATTTCATTGTTGATAACGATAGCTAGAAGAACCTCATCTCAACTAAGGCCGTCTAACATTTTGGGCTATCGAAAACACCACACCCACAACCATACACCATCGGGTGGCTTCACTAGGGTCAAGATCTCTGTGCCATCCAGTAGTGTCATCTGTCCTATGGCATCCAACCCTTCAAGGATGAGGTAGTGTGTGATGTTTCCCCTCTTGATGTGTGTTATGTGGTTTTGGGCCAACCATATATATAATGTGGAGATGTCATGTTGTATATGAGTCTAGACCCTGTAGTTTCATTATTACTCTGGGAGGTCATCTCTATCGGGTACCAGAGATAGTTTCGACTACTACTTCATCAAAAAAATGTCGCAAGGTAATATCTCATACTGCAAAATTCATCCTCTTCACAGTCTATTCAAAGGATGCATAGAATAATGCTACAACCACTGCAGCCTCGACACCTTCTATCCAGCAAAAACACATTTTCAAAGAGAAAGAAGATATTTCTTCTTCACCTACAATGGTGCCTACACAATACCTCGTCAAACCCAGAGACAACATGTTGGTGGAGCATATTCAACCCCACGAGCAATCGGTTTGTGAAAGTCTTCCACAGACCAAGAAGCACAACTTCTCCAACAATGCACACAAGTCACCAAGATTCATATTCAGAACATGCTTTTCCCTCTTCCCTGGGCACTCAACACAATGGATACCATTGCTTCCTAAAGGGGGAGGATTGATCTAGGTGGATATTGGTGGCCACCCACCTGTTCCAACTGGCTCCTTTTGTCAGTTTTTAGTTCAACACGTTCTTCTATACTTCTTTGTAATTATGGGTTATACACATCTGGGGATATCTGGATCCCTACACATCTTCTAGGTGGATACTGGTGGCTTCCCATCAATTCCAATTGGATTATTTTATATGTTTGCATGTCAACACATCTTGTTGTACTTCCAGGGCCATTTTGGGGCCCTAAACAATGTTATTTTGGCTTGCCACATTCAAACTATAGACAAAGTCATATTTTTATGGTGTAATGTGTATTTCTCGGAAAGACCTTTCCAACGGGCTATCATGCGCCTAAAACAAAGATTGTATGCAAAAGTTACGACCTCGAGAAGTTAATGTACTAACTTACCCAAACGGGGCTGACATGAATTTTGGCGTTTCATCTCCTAGGGTTAGGTTTTTGGATGTCTAGGGTTTTGGCATTCTTGTTTAACATAAAAGGCCTTCAAAGCCTCATTGTAATCATATTATTGCGAATGAGTGTAGCCGTCACATATCTTCTCATAGATAAGCTGCCATCATTCTAGCGAGTCTTGCACTCTGTATTTTTACAGTCTCTTTACAATTCTTTCATTAATAGAAATCAAGTATTGTCGTATTTCTCTGTTTCTGGCAATTTTCAAGAGTATTTCATTGTAATATCTCTGCTTTCATTTAGTTCTGAACATAATACAGATCATAGTAATACGGTGCTAGAATACGAGGAAAGATATATGGATCTACTTAGGTATGCTCCACATGTGAACACAGATAAGTTAAAGGCCAAAAAGTTTGTATTGGGCCTTAAATTCAACATTCATGACAACCTATAGATCATAATGCCTAAGTCATTGCACGATGCTATTCAAAAGGCCCTCATAGCTTAGGAAGAGCTGAAAAGTGAGGGTCAGAGCATGCCTCCTTCTAGATAGACTTTAGGGCATCGAGATAAGCCCAGAGGACTTATGTTTATGACACCACAGTGACAGACTCCTTAAGAGAGGACTCCTTACAAGGGACCATAGCAACAACAGTGTCATCCGCATCAGTGAAATTTTAGGCTTGTTCAACTGAAGAGACCAGGATCATAGACCGTTAAACCAATAGATTTTACTTCGAGGACTAGGAGCACTGGACTGAAGACTGGATGTTGGACATGTGGTGAGCCAGATTACCAGTGAGACTATCCAATTGAGAAGGCTAGAGTGACCGGATCATCGGGAACCACAACAGTTGGAGATTTGGGTAAATCCCACTGGATACATGCAACGATGAACAACTTCCAGGCTGAGCATCAGTCCACTCTGCTAGAGACGTCAGGTACAATCGCAGAACAAACCTACAATATATTGATAGATACAGGTGCTACAGAGAGATTTATCTCTAGTGTAGCAATGAAGAGAATTAAGGTAAAGGCAGTCGAGAAGGATGAGTTCAGATACTTAGAAATCGCATCGAGTGCCAAACAAAAGGTTGGAGGAAGGGTTACAAACTATAGCCTTAACTTGGGAGACTTTGTGACAAAGATATTTATTTATGTCATGATCTTAGGATCTTATGACATAGTGATCAGTATGGATTGGTTGGAATTGCATGATGCGATACTTAGCTGTAAGAAAAAATGGTTAAGTTTGATGAATGATTTGGGACAAAGTAGAGTCATTGTAGGAAGAAACCAGGGAGTATCCTTGAGGTTCATTTCTTCCCTACAATTGCAGAAGAGTATGCAAACTATATGAAATCATAGCACTGAATAAAAAGGGTGAGGCAGAAGGAATAGAAAACCTTCCTACAGTGCAAGAGTTTGCATATGTGTTTCCAAAAGAATTACTCGGTGTACCGCCCGAAAGAGAGTTGGAGTTTACAATAGACTTGAAATCGAGAACTGAACCTATTGCAAGATCTCCTTACCAGATGTCCGCTTGCATTGCAGGAGTTTAAAATGCAATTGAAGGAATTGTTGGATTTGGGACTTATTCATCCAAGTGTGTCACCTTGAGGTGAACCAATTATTTTCATGAGAAAGAAGGATGGATCGTGGAGACTTTGTATTGAATATCATCAATTGAACAAAGCAACAATCAAGAACCAATATCTGTTGCCAAGAATAGATGATTTGTTTGATCACATGAAAGGGGCGATGATATTTTCGAAGATTGACTTGAGATCAGGATATCACCAATTACAGATCAAAGAAGAAGATATCCCTAAGACCTCTTTTAAGACGAGATTTGGACACTATGAGTTTACATTTTTACCATTCAGATTGACAAACGACCCGAGGGTATTGATGAGTTTTATGAATGAGGTGTTACATGAATACTTGGATAAGTTTGTTATAGTTTTTATTGACGACATAATGATTTATTCTCGGATGAAGGAAGAACATGATGGACATTTGTGGTTGGTCCTACAGTGCCTAAGAGAAAACAAATTGTTCGGGAAGTTATCAAAATGCTCTCTTTACTAATCTAAGATTCACTACTTGGGACATATCATATCTGGCGAAGGTATCACTATGGATCCAACGAAAGTGGAGGCTATTATGGAATGGCCAGCACTGACAAACAAACACAAAGTACGCATTTGTATGGGTTTATCAAGATATTACTGACGATTTGTTGAAGGATTTTCGAAGATAGCAAATATGATCATGAAATTGCAGAGAAAGAACAAGAGTTTTTTATGGACTGAGAAATGTCCAGAAGAATTTCAAAGGCTCAAATAGTTCTTGATGACAACACCAATACTAAATTTCCCCGATATGGACAAGGAGTTCTTGGTATGCATAGACACATCCAAGGAAGGGTTAGGCAGAGTTTTGATGCAATATGGTTGAGTGATCGCTTACATTTCAAGGAAATTGAGAAAGCATGAAGAAGAATGCACAACACATAACTTGGAGTTATTAGCTATTCTTTATTCCTTGAGAGTATGGAGACATTATTTGATTGGATGAGAATTCGAATTAAATATAGATCACTAAGGATTGTAACATATTTTTACACAGAGTGACCTGAACACGCGACAAAGGCGTTGGTCAAAATTACTTAGCGAATACGATTTTGAAATTACTCACATTAAAAGAACTGTGAATCGAGTGGCATATGTGTTGAGTAGGAGGCCAGACATATTTTCGGTGTTACCTCTAAATACGAATCTTCGAGAAAATATTCTAACTCTACAAATTGATGATGACTGGTATAAATAAGTTAAGAATAATATTGGACAAGGTACCATGATGGTACCGAAGTATGAAGGTTATTCACTAGATGACGATGGATTGTTGAGATTTAACGGAAGAATTTATGTACCACCTAACAACAAATTAAGAAGTTTGATATTGAGAGAAGCTCATAGGGCAATATACATGGCTCATCTAGGAGTCACGAAGATGAAGGCATGTCTTCATCCTTTATTATTTTGGAAGGCAAACAAAGCAGACATAGTAAGTTACGTGGAGATATGTCAAGAATGTCAGCAAGTGAAGGCTAAACATAGACATTCAACATGATTGTTACAACCACACGCTATTCCTGAATCAAAATGGGAAGTCATTTCAATAGAATTTATTGTTGGATTTCCATTAATGACAAGAAGACACGATTCGATTTTTGTGGTAGTTCACACTTTGATGAAGAGTGCACACTTTATTCTAGTGCATACGACGTATCATGCACCTGACATAGCTAGAGCATTTGTTAGCAAGATTGTGAGATTACATGGAGTACCAAGAAAGATAATATCCGATTGAGGATCACTGCTTACAGGACAATTTTGGACTAGTTTACAAGAGTATTTGGGAACATAATTAAAATTTAGCACAACTTATCACCTAGAGACAGACGGGCACACAAAAAGAACAAACCAGGTTTTGGAGGATATGTTACATCTGTATGTAATGGACCAAAAAAAACGTTGGGAGGAATTCTTTCTGCTAGTAGAATTTGCATACAATAACAACTACCAAAGTACAATTAGGATGGCCCCATTTGAGTTTCTTTATGGGAGGCCATGTCAGACACTTTTGAGTTGGGATCGACTTGAGGATAGGTTTCTGGAAGGACAAGAAGTGATACAAGAAATGTAAGAACATATGCTATCGATAATCCAGAGGATTAAAGAAGCGCAAGATCAACATAAAATTTATGCTGCTGCACATCGCGTTGACCACAATTATGAAGTCAGAGATAGAGTCTTCTTGCAGGTAAAACTTCACAAGAGTTCGATCAAGTTTGGAAAGGGTGCTAAACTCTCTCCTAGATTTGTGGGGCCTTTCAAAGTAGTGGAAAAGAAAGGACCTGTGGCTTATCAACTAGCCTTTCCCGATTCTTTGAGGCGTATGCACGACATATTTCATGTATATGTTTTGATAAATTATACATGAAAAGTGATCCTTCACATGTTATTGACATGAGTTCCTTGTAGGTGTTGGATGAGGGTGATCTCATGGCAGAGCCAATTTTCATTTTGGACCATTGCATTCAACAACTACAATGTCGAACAATCGATCAGGTCAAGGTTTAGTGGGACAATTATAGTCCACACTCGGCTACCTGGGAGGACACATTTGAGATGCGTGAACAATTTACTTACTTGTTTTGATAGATTTAGACATATAGATCTATGTCAAATACATTTATTTACTTGATTTTACTTATACTATACAAACTCCAGGACAAAGTTTAAAACAAGAAGGGGTGTATGTAACATCCCACTCTATTGAGCATACTATTATTGACTTATTCTTCGAGGACACTTGCTTGCAAGTGATCCGGGTATGGAACACTATGATTTCATTCAGATTATGGGTTATATATGATGATGTCAAGGTGTTATAGCTGATTGATTATATTGATGTATATATATGTTGACAGGTGATTTTGACAAGTTGTATTGAGTGTGCAGGACACATGACAGGTTATGGATGCCAGTGGCATCAAAGGGCTTCCTTGGAATTTGGATTGAGTTAGGGAGTGGATTGCATTGTTTGAGTATTTCATTATTATGCACATATGATGTATGATGGATTTTAGTATGATTTATGTATATGTATTTTTGACATTGTTTTTGTCAGTGGATGCAAGCTTGACAATGCTTTCTAATACGACTCACATAAGGAGTAAAGGGGCCTTACACAGAAAAAGCCATATATTTAGGGAGATGTGTGGCAACATCCATGTCACAACCTACTAGCACTCCCACCGTGGCCATAACTATAGGTTAACGATTACCTAGTTTGGGTGGTCCACGATGTCTCGACGGAAGACTGAGACAGTCGTTCATGAATATTTCTAAGGGGCGTGAAATAAGGTCGAGTCCTTATTCCTTAGAATCCCTTAGTGTCTCACAAGTTTGACCGAATGGAGTTTTGACTCCAAGGGGTTGGACAAACTTCCAAAACAAGTCAACGCGAGTGGCACCCTCAGAGCACGAATATGCGACTTGAAGGTCACGTCGCACAATTGAAACATGAGTCAATAAACATATGTGGCCTAGAAAACATGAATGATTAGACCTTGTTGCATTAAAATAATTAATTAAACAATAGATTATTAATTATTAAAGCCTAACAAAAGTCTAAGTCGAGGTCTAGAATTTAATAAAGGACTATTTGAATTGTGACACGAGTTAAATATTTAAAGGAAATCAAATGTTAGGAAATAGTAAGGAAAAACCTAAAGAATTGATAAAATTCACATGTGTGCATGAAATTATTAAAAATGAATCTTTATTTAGAAATAAATAACAACTCAAGAGAATGGGTTTTGCATAGAATAGAATATTGAGTCAACCAACCCTAGTATAACTAGAAGAAGACTCCTAATCCAACTCTAACTAAAGTCTAGTTAGGAGACACCCATTAATTAAGGGATTGGGGAACTAAGAGGAAAAGTAGGAACACCTGGGGAAATGTGAGGAAAAGTGGCTTTTAAATAAAAATAAAAGAGAAATTACTTGTGAAACCTGGGGAGAATGTGACACATGTAGTGGATGAATAATACTTTAATTGAATTATTAAAAAATAATGAATTATGCATTAGGGACAAATGTCCGTAAGGAAGACTTATATAAAGAAATTGGCGTAGAAGGGAAGGGGATCAGACCTCTGGGGAAACACTGTTATGCTACCGAATTCTTGATTGATTGTGTTTTTACTTGTGAGAGTTGGGACTCTAGGCTTGTGAAAAGAGTGGAAGCTCTTCCTTGTGAGGCAATCTTGGAAGCTATTGTGTTTTGGTTTTTTTTCTTGGCCCCTTTGCGGCTCAGGGGGATAAGGGGGGAGAAGAGTACCCCTAGCATTGGTTGGGAGGTACCAGTGAAGTCTCTGTGATTAGAAAGCAAGGGAAAGGAAGGAGCGTAAGACTTGAAGGCCATCTTCATTACGTGACATTCATTGGTTGTAGTATTTCTTTTTGTATTCTAAATTTATTTATATTACGAGTGCATTAGTATAATATATTTATTGAGTCTCTGTAGCATCATTGGAAATCCTGAATGCTAATGGTTACATTTGCCGTCAATGAGAGTTAGTTCAGAGATATATTTTTAAATTACAGTTGCTGTAAACGAATAATATTTACAGTTTTTATATTTTAAACTTTCGATGTAATTCCATATGTTTTTCGAACCCTAAATTGAGCGGTGTGATCCTCATTGCAAATTTGAATTTATATTGTGTATGATATATGTTCTCTTAAAATTTGTATCTTCATCCATATTGAAGTTCGTGTTTTTGGAGTTTTGTTGAGATTATTTTAGGAATTTAACAGTGAATAGTTCACTGGTAAACTAAGGATTTGGATCCGATTTTACATCGTGAATTTCTCTGGTTAATTGAATTAATTCAAATTTATATGTGGATCTTCTGTTGAAATCGCTGATAAAACCAATTTAAAAATAACATGGAGTATCTATGTTTTGTATTTTAAAAACCAAAAATTTTGGGACCGTGGAGGGCCTGTTAAAGTCTCTGGAATTCTGATTTTAACTTGCATTAGCCCCTTTTCTTAAACAAGGTATGCTTGTGAACATGAGCTAGAACCTAGTGCTAATAAAAATGGGTGTTATTTGGGGTTGTGGGACTCCGACGCTCCAGAGGTTTCTTAAATGAAACACTTCTTTTCTCCCGAAGTGCTAACCAGCCGAATCCGGTCTTGAGCTGAGTTGACCAACAGTCGTAGGTTAACCCTACCCCAACTTCCTTTGTAAGTTTTAGTAATCTAATCTAAGGACTGGCGCATATTTTCCTTACACGCGTTTCTACGGTGGATATCCACTACGGAACTCCAGACTTTGGGGTTTTCCCCGCTTGCACAACTTGAAACTGTTCCACTCGGATCACTGAACCTCCGAAGAGCTCGGAGATCTAATGGTTTACACTCTCCTTTAAATTAATGGTTGTCGTCCACTTCAGAATTCGAAACTCCAGGAGTTTCTCCTTTTTGTAAACATCAACCCATTTCCTCCGGAGTGCCAAACTTACGAACCTCCGAAGGACTAAATCTTGAATATCTAATGGTCCTTGATTGTTTGCTAGATCTACAGATCTCCTTTACTTTAGATGTTTGGAACTTTGGGGCTTTCGTAATCCTTAAATTTTACCTCTTAACTTAGCCGGAGAGTCGAATCTTGATTAACTAAGATATCAACGGTTCCTTTACGTTGCTTTGATCTACGGCTAGAAGTAACTCTAGAGATCTGGGCTTCAGAGGTTTTTTCTTCTACAACTCACATTACCTCCGAACTAACGAAGGCCGAACCCTCAAATCGGACGGCCCTTGATTAATCATCGACAACATTTAGGATTAACTTCGAAACTCCGGGAGTTCGAGACTTTTTCCATAAAAACAACTTTCACCCGCCACCTCCCGATTAGACTAGTTATGAATACTCGGGATCTACGAACACATGTAACCAAAGTTGGACAATAAGGATTTACTCCGGACTTCAAAAATTCTGGAGTTCCTTAACCTTTAGCTTCATGTCTCAATTTTTGTTGAAGTGTCGATTAACCGAACCGTCGAAGAATGAAGGCTCGTAGATCTAATGAATCTCGATCGATCGTGAGATATACGACTATCCTTCACTCAAATACATCAAAGCTTTGGGGTTTCTTGACTCTCTACAGTTACGAACCTAATCTCACTAGATCGCCTAACGACTAGAAATCACTCACTGATCTACGGTGTAGATCACTTCGTAACTTTAGACTTTGGGGCTCTCTTAAGATAAATAACTCGGATCTGTTGAAGTGATGAAGCCTAAAGGTCTTCGGGTTTTAATGAGTGCACATATTTTTCCTGATCGAATGGTTGTGGGGATTCTGATTTCCTCATGATCAAATTCCATCCACTAGTTTCCTTCGAAGGGATTTCAACCTTTGATTTCCTCTTGAACCCTACACACATCGTCCCTCTTGAGATTTTCCCTTTAAACGAACTCCAACGCTCAATAGCGCATCCCTCCTGAGCTCTGGATTCTAATTGTTAAGCGCGTACTTTGCACCTCCCTTGTGTATGCTTGCACTGTCTCTTCTAAACTTCGTAGTCCCGAAGGTTAGAGACCTCTGCCCGACTTGAGAGGATCTCTGCTCACACCAATGACTATTTATTCTGAACTCTGGCTCCAAGGACTCTGTACACACACTTCTAGAGTTGGCTCCAGAGGTGTTGCACGGTGACACCCAGAAGAGGAATTCCAGGTTCCTTATAGAAACTTATTAACTCAATCTTAGAATAGATTTTCACTCGATTGGAGGTTTATTTCTTCACAGTATCCATTGGTTCCCAAAAGTACAGAGTAAGATTATGATTTCTACTTTGTGTTGGGAGCTTTTCTCTTTTGTTCTTTTCCTCATTTAATTTTTGATATAGATCAATAGATTTCTACTTGGATGTATTCTATAGGGTTATCAATTTTCCCAGTAAACTGGAGTAAGAAGAAACTGTCATCTTTAGGTTTCATTTTGAAGGTCTCTGTTACTGATTAAGTTTATGTCCTGTTTTTATTGGATTGCTTCCTATTCTTTAAATAAGTAATAAAATGAATTATTGAAATAATATACATTGTGTTATGAGGTGCTGACTAAGACACCAGATTCTCTGTGTCATTTTGAAGAAAATTTGTACATGAGAATGTTAGAAATTATTTGATTTATGGAATAGATTGAAGGTATGGGAATTAGATACTTGCTTGTTCCTCAAAACATTCGCCAGTATTGAGACCTTAAATGGTCAAAATCAATCGGATGAATCCTAGACTTGAGAATTGATTATGTGTCTTGGAGGTCCTAACCTTGCAGGTAGCTTGGATGGGTAGATATTCTTGATTTCCTTGTATGGATGATTTATTCTGTTAGAAGCAATGATGTTGTGAGATGAAACTGGTTGTGGTTGATCTTAAATAATCGTGATGTTTTACCCTTGTTGTTTTTGGTAATGATGTGATATATCAGATCATTAATACATTGAAGATGCATATAAATCTAGTTGTGCAATGAGATGAAATAAATATAATGAGTATTGTTGATGTACGTCACTATCTCGTTCCACTGGTTTAGCGTGAAAAAAATTATATACATATCTCTTTATGTTGTCAATTGTTTATGATGTAATAGAGGGGCTGTTACAATAGGCACAAAGGCCACCCTTGAGAACCTTAACCTTGATAGACATATTAATTCTAGAAGAAATCCAATAGCTAACCAAGGTAGAAGACCTTTCTCCAAGGCTAGCACACCAAGAAAGAATAACCAAAGAACAAGCAAGAAGTCCAAACCATAACCAAGAGAAAGTCCAAGCCAAAACTGAAATGCGAGTTGCAGAAGCTGCATTTTCTCTACAAACTTGCGCACCACTGGTCTTATGCAGTTGCGAGAGTGAGTATGAAAAATGAGCTCTAGCACCCTCTATTTATACTACTTTATCTTACTTAACTGGTTGAATTCTCTTTCTGGAGGCTAATAACTCAATATTAAATATTCTCTTGAGCTGACTTGTCTTCTAGCATTATTATCCAACGTTTTAGGGTTTCTCTTGCTTCCGGGAATATTATAGTCTCGTCAGGGTTACAAGTAGACATTAATACCTCTCGTAGCTACCATAATATCAACAGGGAACACTCCTCAACACAAATCACTTGGGATAAACCCAATTGTTTTTTTTTTACTTTGGAATAGAACCTGGGGAAACCCACCGAGAGCTTCCCCTCATTTAGAGGATGGTACCCGAGGTAAACCAAATTTTGTAGAAAGCTGAGGATTTTTTGATAGATTGATCATTTAAAAGCTCAACATGTCACTCGTGGGAATTGAACCTGGGTGCGGGGGAAAACACCCCTCAACACAAACCACTCGGGCTAAACCCAATTAATTTATTTATTTTTATTTGGAATAGAGCCCGGGGAAACCCACCGGGAAATTCCCCTCCTTTCGAGGATGGTACTTGGGTAAAATGAATTTTGTAGAAAGCCAAGTATTTTTTCGATAGATTTCTCATTTAAGAGCTCAACATGTCACTTGGGGGCATTGAACCCGGGTAGGGGGGAAAACACAAGCCACAATTGTGTTTTCCCACAAACCACTAGGGCTAAATCCAATTGATAATTGAATACATTCTAACCTCTTAATGGTTTTACTTATATTTTATTATCAAAAGAGTGTGTAACCTATTAATGTACATTTTCCATTAGATAAAAATATAATGTTGGAGCTTCAAATCAACGATTGCCATTTTTTTTCCATCACTGGATATCACTATAGAGCCGTGGAAAAGTACTAATTTGAGGGAAGAAAAACTCGATTTGGTTGATCAATAGCTTGGAAAATGTATGAACCACATTTCATTGCAGGGATCCAACACATGTGGAGGCCCAACGAAATCTGAATCGTCAAATATTTTGTTGCAAATGGTTAGATTCTCATAGTGGAATTTTAGTTTGAGGCCAAAGTTTTTCGAGAAAAATTTAAATATGAGAACTTAGGTGTTGGATCAATCCACATTTATCATCTCAAATTTTTTTGGGGGTCATTGCATAATGAAGGTGTTAGGACAAGCGTAATTGCTTGCTCGAGGCTAAATGATAAAGGCTAAGTAATTGACTTGCACTAAGTGTTGCTCAATACTCTGCTTATGTTGAAGAAAGAGCAAGAGTACATTGATTTTTACAAGCCCTAGTTATAGGTATAGAACCAGGATGAAAAACATAACCTACAATAGACATATGATTATTAGATTCACCAACCCAATCAGAATCAACAAAACCAACCAACAAAGGAGTCCTATTTGAATTGTAGTGTTCTCAAATTGAGTTGTACCCTAGATATACCATTGTGTATCCTTTTTGGTGCTTTCTAATGGCTCTCATGGGGTGTTTTCATATATCAGGAAACAATACCAACAACAAAGGAAATATCAAGATGGGTATGATTCAAATGCAAAAGGATACCAACTAACTGATAGTACAAAGTGGCATATACTTCAGGTCTAGTACAAGCGATAGCAAGTTTGACTGCATACTAGGAGGGGGATGGGGATAGTTTACAAAATTCCATATGAAAGTATTCAAGAAGGTTACATGCATACTTAGACTAGGAAATGGAAAATCCTTCCTTGGTTTGTGAGTCTTGGAGGTCAAGAAACTAATGTAAATGTCCTAATCCTATCATTTAAAATTTCTTCTTAAAGTTGTATTTCACATGAGTTAAGAGTTTGTGGTCACTACCAATGAGTATAAGGTCATCAACATAAAGAGAAATTATTATGAGATGGTTACCTATTATTTTGGTATAGAGGTTGGGTTCAAAATGAAATCTAGAAACGTTGGTGTCAAGAAGAAAGCTATCCATTTTAGCATACCAATCCTGATGATATTTCTTAAGACAACATAGAAATATCTTAAGGAAACAAACAAGGTTGGAGTCATTTTGAATATAGCTAGGAGTTTATTCTATGTAAATTTATTCTTGAAAATTCCTATGCAAGAAGGTGGATTTGACATCCATTTTATGGAATCCCATTTATATGAAGTGACAAGATCTAGAATAAGACACATGTAATTCATTTTTCTATAGAGGAAAAGGTTTCAGTATAGTCAATCCATTCTACCCGAGAAAACCCTTTGGCATATAATTGAGCCTTATGTCTTTCAAAATTTCTAACTGATGCATACTTAGTTCTATACACCCATTTACAACTGACAAGTTTTCTTCCTTTTGGAAGAGGTACAATATTTCAAATATCATTCAACATTAAGGAACAATATTATTCATTCATTGTTGTGTCCCAATCTGTATGGATAATTTTTTTTGCAAATGCTTCTAGATAATGAGTTTTTAAAACTTCAACAAAAAGAGAGGAGGCTCACTAGAACTATGAATGTGTTCGATGCTAATCACCTTTTCCTTTAAATCACTTATGAACCAAACTTTAGGTTGTAAAAATTGGGTATTAAATCCATCGAAAGGAAGAAGATTCCCTATTTTTTACTATGGCTACTTCATTGACTAAATAAAAATACTCCATTGAATCAATTACTAGGTAAATTGTTGATCCAACTAGATCAACAAAATCTATTGCAGAATAAACAACACCTTTTTTTCAATGCAAAGGTGTGAGAGCTCATCCCTTGGGTGAAATAAGATGGGGATAAAATATCCCCCTTACCAAAAAGAAAAGGAATTTGATGTACACTTCTAAACATAAGGCAAGGTCTTGTAATGTTATGGGTAAACCTACTTGAAGAATAAGATTTCCAACCCAACTATATTTATATATATCCATAGCTACCAATTGACCACAAAGATGAGGGAATCCATTTTAGTTTCTTCCCAACCAATCGACTATAGACATCACTCCCCCACTTTGTCTCCTTCGAGAGAGCACTTGAATATGATACTATGTATAATTGGGATTGAACAATTGATACTATACCCCTACCCTATAACCCAATGTTCTTATGTCCAATGTGTCGTCATTGGTTGATCAATAATAGCTTGATTCAACATGTGAATGATTGCATGATTGGAATAGGCTTAAGAAAGCACCATGGAATGAGGAGAGGAGGTAGTTTCCACATGGCTACATAACAACATAATTTGAATGGGAGCATGAGGAATCATGTCGAATGAATAGATCTATGGGAGGAATGCAAGCACAATCTCACCACTATTTATTTATTTTCTCTCATTTTTTCACCCTTCACATCCATGCTATTTCGCCAGTGACCGAATCCTATGTTAGGGAATGTAACCTACTATAATACATCGTTTACCCACTTTTTCCACCACCTATAGAATATGTTGATTAGAACTTGAAGGATCACTGGAAATATCATTAACGACTTATCATGTTGTATGGATCCATCTAGGAAGCTATGGTGCTAGTGCAGGATCATGTTCAACAGACCTAACTTAAGGAAGGTGAATAAGTGGAGGTGTATTTTCAAATTAATTAACATTTTCTAAAGAAGAAACCACAATAAGATCATTAATATAAAATTTAGGAATAGAAGATGGCACAAATGCCAAAGATGGCACAAATGCAAAATTAGGCTTGCAAGCCAAGAGACCTTCATCAAAATTAATATCTATCCTAATAATAATTTCAATGGAATGAGGTTGAAGAAGTCTATAACATTTTACATATTTAGAGTATCTAACAAAAATGAACTTCTCACTTATAGGTGGTAATGCTTTCCTTTTCTCATCGGGAATGTTATCCCATGCTTCACTACCAAATACACGAAAGTGGTTTATATCTGGTTTAATTTTACTCAATGCTTCTTTTGATTTTATATATTTTTAAATCCTTTGTGGGGGTTTGATTGACAATGTAATTGACACAATTAATGGCTTCCTCCAAAAAATGAAGACTTAATCCCTTATATTAGACCATACAATTTGCCATTTTTTTAATGAGCAATTCTTTCTCTCAACAACACCATTTTGTTGTAGTGTATATGGAATAGTGTGTTGAATATGAACTCCCTGTGTAGTGCAGTAAGTTGTAAATTTTTTGTTAACATATTTTCCTCCATTATCTGCTCTTAACTTCTAAAGTTGATGTCCATTTTTTTTGCAAGGGTCTTGTAGGCTAAAAACTTGTCAAAAACTTCACTCTTAAGTTTTAAGAAATAAACCCAAGGGAATATGGAGAAGTCATGAATGAAAGTTTAGAAGTACTCGTGGCCATAGAAAGAAACAAAATGAACCATACCACATAAATCACTATGAAAAAGCTGCAAGGGGGTCAAGGCATGCCAAGAGGCACATTTTTCAAAACTATCTCGATGAAGTTTGTAGAGAACACAACCATAACAAACACCATCTTTGCAAGAAACTAGAGGAATACTAGTGACCATATTCTAATTTCATATTTGTTGCAATAAGTGATAGTTTAGATGACCAAATTTCTCATTCCAAAGTTTACTCAAGTCATTGCTATGAGCAATAAAAACCAATGGAAGAGATGTTGACCCAAAATTTTCAAATTTGTACATTGGTAATATCATCAACAATTCTAATTGCTAATACATGCTTAGGATATTTTAAATCCTTGATTACAACTTGGTGAGATGAAAATTCTACTATTTTAGCTTCACGTAAATTTATTTGATACAATGATATAAGGTTGCAAGAAAGAATTAGAGCATATAATACATCATTAAAATGGTCATCATCTAGATCAACTGTTTCAAACCCTACAACACTAAGAGATCTATCATCACCAACAAATATTTGTTCGATGTTACATTCATTAAGAGCATAAATCATGGATTTATCCTTAGTCGTATGATAAGATGTTCCAGAATCAACAAGCCACTCATTAGAAGAAGAAGTAGATGTTGCATTGAAGTAAAAACCAAAAGAAGAAAGTGCATGTCCATGAGAATAGAGTTCGAAGGAGAAGGATCAAGATTGATGTTGTGCTTCTTCATTGTTGCTTCTAAGGTTTCTATCTTCTTGAAACATTTAAAATTTAGGTGACCATCTCACCCAAAAAAATTATAGTGTCTCTCAGTCTTTTTTCCTTTTGATTTAGTTCCTTCATCGCCACTAGGAGTAGGAGATAGCTAAGAGGGTTGGGAACCCTTATTTTTTTGTTGTTGAAAGGATTTTGCGTCTTCAGATGCTTGGATTTATCCTTCTATTGTGTCATTAAGGATTTTTTTATATGTACCTGCAGTGCTAATCACTCCAAGATGAAAGAGTTTATGCTTCTATCTAATCAAAGAATCACAAAATGCTTCAAAATAGGAAATTATATAAGTAACCCCATGACTAATAATTTTTTCTCTGGTAGAGTGAAAATTAGATACAAAAATAAAATAAGCACTCCCAAACTTAGCAAGACTAGCATACATAAGTTGGTCATCCTTATTTATTATCTTACATTCTTCAAGTAAAAGTCTAGGCATTTTAAAATTAGATAGATGATCTTAAATGTAAGAGAAATCACTAGGATTTAAAGCAATCAATTTTTTTTCAAGCTGGCAGGCTCAAATATCTTTGCTTTTACCAAATATGGTTTCTGTCTTTTTCCAAACTACATCTTGTTTCATAATTCCTTGAAGGTGTAACTATCGATCATTGGAAATGGACATTCCAATTAATCCACGTATTTTGTCATTTTTATTATCCCATTTGGCTTTCTTTAATGGTTGAGTAAGAGCAATTTATGTTCCCATGGTAACTTAATAAATTCCTCTACTTCATAGTAAATCCTCCATACAAGATTTCCATGAGAAGTACTTTGAACTAATAAGCATGAGATCATTAAGACTAACCATATTACAATACATAGGTAAAATTGATTCAATAGTAGAAACTAACTATCCAAATGTAAAACTCTAAAAAAATAGGCATTTAAAAAATATAACACTGAAAACAAACTTTGAATGTCAAAGTTATATCATTTTGAAGAAAGATATAAAAGTAAATAAGGTGCCATGTGGCAAGTGGAGGTTGATCCACATGGTAATAGGTGAATAATGAGGTTACCAAGTTGTAAAGAGTAAAAACAATTGCCCTCGTTTAAATGTATCTATAAGCTCCTTTTTACAAATAAGTTACTTATATAATGTAAATAATCCACTTTTATAAAATAAGCAACAATCACTTTTACAATGAAGTTACCTTATAACTTAAGTTTCATGAAAAAAATAACTTAAAATAAAAGAATATGAAAATTACTTTATGAAAGATTCACTTTCATAATTTAAGTGGAATGCACTTTATAATAAAGTTATGCTATAACGTTTTTCCTCAAAAAAAAAACGTAGATTTTTATTTCTAAAACGAGAAAAAATTACATTCAATAGAATACATGTTTCCATGTATTTCACATCTATATATATATATATCTGCTATCTTAACCTAACGAAAATTGTGACCAAAAGAAGCTTAGTCTAAAGAGAGGGTCTAAATAGAATACATGTGTCCATGTATTTTCATCCCAAAGTTGGAGTCTGTCCAGAAAGGAGAAAAAATGTGAGCTTTAAGCTTGTCTGGTGTAGAAAAATATCTTTGAGAGATTTAATGTTGGATCCACAATATAACAGTCTTGTGATACAAAACATAAAAGTAGCACATTGGAATCATTCAAACAAATAGATACATAACAAGAAATTTGATATATATTAAGGGCTACTTTGAACTGCAAGATATATATATGTCATGTTGGTAATGCTCTATCCTTGATGAAAGATCTCTGAAGAGGTTCACAGACCTCTTCTCCCTTGAAGTCAATAATTAACCACTACTCAAGAACCATCTGAATTCCCTCCTTAGAGAGCACACCCGCTTCAACATTTCATTCCCTGTGAATATGTCGCAGTGAAACAAAATAAAAAATGGCCAATATTCTATGAATTTCCTCAAGAAGAGAGATCAAAAAAATATTGTGATATCATTGAAATTTCCGTGACCATGTAATAGAAAGCATAGAATCTCCGAAGATATGCAGATATGATAACCCTTTTCCCTTTGCAAATAAAATAAGGAGTTTTAGAGCCATAAGTTCAATGAAGTTTTTTGTGTCGGGCCCCAGGAACATTTTGAGTTTGAAGAAGTGATCTTGAGACAAATAAAGTAGAGCACCCCCGCCACACGATAAATTATTGGATTGGGAGGCTCCATAAAAAAATAACAGGGCTTCGAGTGTATTAGAGTGCACTATGACAATTAGCTTGCACAATTAATTAGCTAGCAATGATGATGATAATTATGACAATAAAAATATTCCAAGCTCTGTGCACTCTTTCCCTGAGAAATTAGTATGCCCTTCATTATCATTCTTGGGTGTGAATGAAAATGTAATGAGATCCCCCATTACTCTTGAATGGGATATAGGTGGAATGTTGCTTCATACTGACTTTGGAATTCATATTGAGGGTTTCACATAGTTGTCATTAAACATGGAAACTTCACACTGGGTTTTTCCTTCAATCGACTTGCACAATTATCAATAGCTTTGAATGGAGGAAGTACAAGGCTTGATTGTAAGGAAAATTTCTTGCTTGTTGGTCGCCACTTGTGGTATCCTTACCTACACTAGTAGATCATAGTGTTACAACTCTCACCAATAGTAATACACATAATGGGATTAAAAGAATGAATGCACTATCATTCATATCCCAAACATCTCTCCATGCTATCACAGGGAAGATGCTTCTCACTATTCATCAACTTCTTAACCACATGTTATTTAAAAATGTTTATGAATGCAATGCCTTCCACCTACATTTCACTTCATCGATTATAAGTCCACCTCTCATATTCCTTGACGAGAAACATTATTACATGGCTAGAATAGGGTTCAACGTCCAATGCAGTCGTGGGATGTGTGGGAAAGAGACCATATGCATCATATATCAAAGTGAAATATCAAACCAACACCTAGACCATGAGCCAATGAGGAAAATCAATCAGAGGTAGTAATTAACCAAAGGGATATATATTGAAACATCCTGAAAATAAATAGGATTCCTTAGAGTCTCCTGAGACTAGTTTAGGGTTTGGAAAATTCATATGTTGCACTATATATTTAATATGCTCATATATTAAGGTTAGGGTTTCTACATGATAGCCAACAAATGAAATGTACATGGGATTCTCCTATCACTAGAATTCATGCTCAAAGATCTTGGGAAACAAAGGAAAATGCATGTGGGTCTCTCCTTGAGTTGGGGTTCACACATAGATCTTGGGAAACAAATGGAGATGCATGGGAGATCCCTAGAGCTAGGTTTCACATGATGTGTTTTAACATTAAAGAACAACTCATGGGGGTCTCTCTTCTCAAGCTAGGGTTCACACACGACATTTTGGACAACAAGAACAATTCATAGAATCTCCCTTCTCCAAATAGGGTTCATGTGATGCGTTTGGACAACAAATAGAAATTGTGTGGGGTCTCTCCTCATGATGATGGTTCACACTCATCATTCTGGAAGGAAATAAAAATGTGTGGGGATATCCTCGAACTAAGCTCCCCTCTCAACATTTTAGTAGAAAATAACAATGTGTGAGGCTCTCCTTGAGCTAGTGTTCCCTCTCAACATTTTAGCAACAAATGAAAATGAGTGGGAAACAAAGATATGATCATCGAAAACTTAGACACACCTAGAGGAAGAAATGTGCAACGAGCCACTCATCACCGACAACAATTATAAACAGATGCATACCAACAATTAATAAATTACTAACAATACTAATAAACTACAAAGGTGAATTTAAACCAGTTGTTTTCTGAACACTTAGAGGAAAAAGAAACTCAATGAGACATGATTTTTACCCTGGAACCAAAATTGGGGAAACTGGTTTTAATGGTGCTTGGTATTCTTCTTTATCAATTTCAGATACAATGCTCTCCTCCTCCCTGGACAAAATCTCTTGAGAATGAGTGAGAGTGAAGAAATAGGGAGAGCTAGGGGGTAAGGGAAGGATAAAAACCATGGCTCTTCACTTCTCATTCCTTATCCTTCTCTCTTATTCATTTCCTTATCTTTTACTCATTTTTTCTTTAACTTTTCTCTCACACTCATATTTTGTCAATTTTCACATGCAACTCCATGTGACTGATTTCGGATCTGAAAATTGCTTCCTAGTGATCTAACAATAAAACCGTAGATGTTATCACTAAACAACTTTACACTAAAATGATTGATTGAAAAACATATGCATCAGAACAACAAAGATCGAAGATGAATCATCGATACACATGAGACACAATTTCAATTTTGTAATCTTGTTATCATCAAAAATACTGAGGGAAAAACCAACCCTCCCAGCCAATACAATATCACCAAAATATGAGGACAAACTTGTTCTCCAAAGTCACCAAAACTGAGAACAAACTTGTTCTCCAATAACTATACAAATCAGAAAACCAAACCTCAACAATATCCTTGAGAATCTCCTCTACACACGAATCTGCTATAGACCACCTGTACGGCCTGTCGACGTCACATGTCATCCTGTAGGGATTTGTACTTTCCTAGAAATTCAGATACATGATTTACCTTACTAGAAATCCACGTACATATGTTTTTTTCTCTCCTACAAATGACGTATGCCCTATACACGATTCGTACTTCTTCCACCCATGTATCTACATGCTTCTCCCTCCTGCAAACCACATATAGTACAAAAAATTCACTCCATGCATGCAACCTTCTTCGCTTATCTCTTCAGGGCCGATTTTCCACCTTGCATACTTTCTCTTTGCTGAGATCACCAATCCTCCTAGCACAACTCCATACTCACTTATGCTAGCTACATCATGTCTACACACACTCTACATGTTATGTGTAATTTCACAATGAACTCTCTCCTTTATATACAAGTCCTAGGGGTCAACATAGAATCCCCTCCATAATTCAACATCAAATTAGTATTTCCTTGTGGGTGTGAAGCCCCAAAACAAGCCCATCATCAAACCCATGAAGCCCCCACTCAAATCCAAGGGGATTTTCACCAAATCGAAAGTGTGATGTGGTGCCCAGGATGATTCCCACATGCCCAACACCTATGGTCACGTGAAAATACTTGCCCGAAGCTACAAAAATCAACACTCCCTCTTAGCGAGGAAGATATTCTCACAACACTCTACAAGTGGGAATGCCTCTCAATGTTGCAAAATAATCAACATTCCCTCTTAGTGAGGGAGGCATTCCATCCTCGATCATCAAATGGAAGTAGATCTGTCTCCCGTACTGGATCCTCTACCACAACTTCTCTACAATCCATCTTATTGTATTCTCCCTATGTCACTGAAGCAAATCCTTCTTTCCAATCCTCTTGACTATCTGCATCATCGGTCACTGAAGAAAATCCTGTTGTTTGACATGATCCCATCCTGGAAGACATCCTGCTCCTATAATCCTCCTGTCTGGCCATCTCAACCCATGACACCCACCCGAAAGTCTTGGAATATTCCTTTCTCCCATCTGGACCTGAAGGTTGGCTCCCACTGAGTGACTGCATCTCCCTCTCAGCCTCATGAATCCCTCCGAAGTTGGAATCCCTTTAAGCCTCTTGACTCCCTCTGAAGTTGAACTCCCTATGAGGCTCCTCACTCCTTCTGAAGTTTGACTCCCTATGAGTCTCCTGACTCCCTCTGATTCCACACAACCTTTGGAGATACCTGCTCCTTTTCCATTGTCACTCTGTTGAAGTCTAATCTCCTATAAAATGTCATGGGAGGCTACTCCTCCCTTCTATATCCTAACGATTGTCTCCCTCTGAACTCTGGATATTTTTGAACCAGCACTACCGATGGAGCTATCTGCTCCCTCTGTACCTGTGCTATTGGTGGAACCATCTACCTCACCACTGGTGGAGCCACTTTATCCCTATGTGCTACTGGTGGGGCCACCTGCATCACCACTGGTGGAGATACCTACTCCTCCTCATCTGTATCTCTATTCATGTTGACCATATCACACATAGGTTGTCCCCCTCTAACTCCAAGAACCACTGTTGATATGAATCTAGATTCTCTTGGCATAAGCAACACATGTTTAACTCAAAATAATATGTGGTACCCCTTTCTCTGAATCTATGAGACTGAGAGAACAATCCTCCTTAGTTCTATCACCCATAACAAAATTGACACCCTCATCACCTCTCCTGACTCCAATCTAAATGATATTGTACTATATCCTTGTATTGCATGCTTTACTCCCATGCCAAGCTCCACACACAAGTATGAGTCAGTCTCTGTGAAAGTGTGAAACAACTCTCTAGCACCTATCATATGACAAGATTCTCCGTTATACACCAACCAAGTCCCCCTATTGGAAATTGTACCTAAAAGGGAGGAGACCAACAAGATCTCCATATAGAACCTGTTTGCAACCTCATCAACCTATGTTGTTGATGCCTACTTCCTTCTTCCCCTTCCCCTCCGGTATGGACACTATGAAGAAAAATGACTATAGTCATGACACTCAAATAATCGCTATCCACCCTAGACACCAAATGAGTCTCCTCCTGAATACAATCAGTCCATATCCTCTCAAACCCTAAAAACATCTCTCGTGCACAGATCCCCTGCAAAAAAGGATCCCAAAACCTTGGAAGACTAACTCAACATCCAGTAACACCTGTCCATCTCAGAAAAAAACTGCATAGTCCAACTCCTCAATCCCCAGGGCTAAGAACAAAATACTGGCACCATAACACATTTTCCACTCGCAAAACACCACCCTTGACTCCATCCTAAATACCACTACTCCAAATCCCTATACTACATGCATGGTCCTCATACGTGAGTCAGACACTATGAAACTCATGAAAAAATCCTATTCCCCCGTCATGTGCCGGTGGCTCTCATTGGATAAGAACCATGTAATCATCCAAGGTAAACATCCACTAACCATGTTTCATCATCTGAATAGTCCCAAGCTATGGTTGGACACTCAGTCTAGTCCACTCTACACCACCATAGCTCATCTCTGCAAATGTCCTCATCTTCCTAAGTCAAACACCTCATACATTGTTGTACCTCGACAATGTGCAAATCTTCGGCCCGATGAAGACTCTATCTCATCAACCTGACATACACACGAAGCCATCTTTTCTGTGCCAAACAACCTGAGCTGCACCCATCATAACTCACCATGACAATTCACTAGAAGTCCATCCACAGGGTTGACAATTTTCCACACAACATACTATTGTGATTTGTGCTCTCCGCTAATCCACCAGGACTCCCAACCAACCACATCACCAAGTTTCAATAGCCCACAACTCCTCATATGGATGGTCCACTCCATGTATGAAACTAGAGACCATCTAACATATTTCCACATACAACCGTCATTGTAGATCCCTCTCAGAGCTATCATTTGTGCCTTGCCCGGAACAAGAACAAAAACAAGAAAAACACTTCTCCAGTGTTGTATCCAAAATGTGTCTCAAAATGATCCCCTTCTCTTCAGATCCCAATCTATGATTCCATGTCAATTTTCTCATGCAACTCTATGTGACTAATTTCATATCTAAAAATTGCTTCCTAGTGATATAATAGTAAAACCCTAGCTATTATCACTTAAAAAATTTACACTAAAATTATTGACTTAAAACATATGCAACAGAAACAAAAAGATTAGAGATGAATCATAAATACACATGAGACACAATTTCAGTTCTGTAATATTGTTATCATCAGAAATCATGAGGGAAAACCCAACCCTCCCAGCCAATACAATATCACCAAAATCTGAGGACAACCTTGTCCTCCAAAGCCACCAAAACTGAGAACAACCTTGTTTTCCAATAACGATACAAATTAGAAAACCAAACCTCAACAATATCCCTGGGAATATCCTCTACACACAAATCTTCTATAGACCACTTGTACAACCTACTAACGTCACTTGTCATCATGTATAGATCTGTACCTTCCCAAAAACTCAGATACACGATTCACCTTACTAGAAATCCACATACATACATTGTTTTCTCTCTAGAAAATCGCATATATCCTGTATGCGACTCGTCCTTCTACAACATATGTATATATGCGCTTCTCCCTCCCACAAACCGTGTATATTACACAAATTTTTCTCCACACATGCAACCTTCTTTGCTTCTCTCTTCAGGGCCAGATTCACCACCTTGCATACTTTCCCTTTGTTGAGATCACCAATCCTCCTAGCACAAGTGCAGACTCATGCTAGCTCCATCATGTCTCCACACACTCTACATGATATGTGTAATGTCACAATGGCCTCTCTCCTTTATATACAAGTCCTAGAGGTCAACATAGAAGCCTCTCCACAAGTCAACATCAAATTAGGCTTTCCTTTTGGGTGTGAATCCC
>ML780630.1:221183-256282 GCA_009831015.1 Picea engelmannii
GAGGCTAAATGATAAAGGCTAAGTAATTGACTTGCACTAAGTGTTGCTCAATACTCTGCTTATGTTGAAGAAAGAGCAAGAGTACATTGATTTTTACAAGCCCTAGTTATAGGTATAGAACCAGGATGAAAAACATAACCTACAATAGACATATGATTATTAGATTCACCAACCCAATCAGAATCAACAAAACCAACCAACAAAGGAGTCCTATTTGAATTGTAGTGTTCTCAAATTGAGTTGTACCCTAGATATACCATTGTGTATCCTTTTTGGTGCTTTCTAATGGCTCTCATGGGGTGTTTTCATATATCAGGAAACAATACCAACAACAAAGGAAATATCAAGATGGGTATGATTCAAATGCAAAAGGATACCAACTAACTGATAGTACAAAGTGGCATATACTTCAGGTCTAGTACAAGCGATAGCAAGTTTGACTGCATACTAGGAGGGGGATGGGGATAGTTTACAAAATTCCATATGAAAGTATTCAAGAAGGTTACATGCATACTTAGACTAGGAAATGGAAAATCCTTCCTTGGTTTGTGAGTCTTGGAGGTCAAGAAACTAATGTAAATGTCCTAATCCTATCATTTAAAATTTCTTCTTAAAGTTGTATTTCACATGAGTTAAGAGTTTGTGGTCACTACCAATGAGTATAAGGTCATCAACATAAAGAGAAATTATTATGAGATGGTTACCTATTATTTTGGTATAGAGGTTGGGTTCAAAATGAAATCTAGAAACGTTGGTGTCAAGAAGAAAGCTATCCATTTTAGCATACCAATCCTGATGATATTTCTTAAGACAACATAGAAATATCTTAAGGAAACAAACAAGGTTGGAGTCATTTTGAATATAGCTAGGAGTTTATTCTATGTAAATTTATTCTTGAAAATTCCTATGCAAGAAGGTGGATTTGACATCCATTTTATGGAATCCCATTTATATGAAGTGACAAGATCTAGAATAAGACACATGTAATTCATTTTTCTATAGAGGAAAAGGTTTCAGTATAGTCAATCCATTCTACCCGAGAAAACCCTTTGGCATATAATTGAGCCTTATGTCTTTCAAAATTTCTAACTGATGCATACTTAGTTCTATACACCCATTTACAACTGACAAGTTTTCTTCCTTTTGGAAGAGGTACAATATTTCAAATATCATTCAACATTAAGGAACAATATTATTCATTCATTGTTGTGTCCCAATCTGTATGGATAATTTTTTTTGCAAATGCTTCTAGATAATGAGTTTTTAAAACTTCAACAAAAAGAGAGGAGGCTCACTAGAACTATGAATGTGTTCGATGCTAATCACCTTTTCCTTTAAATCACTTATGAACCAAACTTTAGGTTGTAAAAATTGGGTATTAAATCCATCGAAAGGAAGAAGATTCCCTATTTTTTACTATGGCTACTTCATTGACTAAATAAAAATACTCCATTGAATCAATTACTAGGTAAATTGTTGATCCAACTAGATCAACAAAATCTATTGCAGAATAAACAACACCTTTTTTTCAATGCAAAGGTGTGAGAGCTCATCCCTTGGGTGAAATAAGATGGGGATAAAATATCCCCCTTACCAAAAAGAAAAGGAATTTGATGTACACTTCTAAACATAAGGCAAGGTCTTGTAATGTTATGGGTAAACCTACTTGAAGAATAAGATTTCCAACCCAACTATATTTATATATATCCATAGCTACCAATTGACCACAAAGATGAGGGAATCCATTTTAGTTTCTTCCCAACCAATCGACTATAGACATCACTCCCCCACTTTGTCTCCTTCGAGAGAGCACTTGAATATGATACTATGTATAATTGGGATTGAACAATTGATACTATACCCCTACCCTATAACCCAATGTTCTTATGTCCAATGTGTCGTCATTGGTTGATCAATAATAGCTTGATTCAACATGTGAATGATTGCATGATTGGAATAGGCTTAAGAAAGCACCATGGAATGAGGAGAGGAGGTAGTTTCCACATGGCTACATAACAACATAATTTGAATGGGAGCATGAGGAATCATGTCGAATGAATAGATCTATGGGAGGAATGCAAGCACAATCTCACCACTATTTATTTATTTTCTCTCATTTTTTCACCCTTCACATCCATGCTATTTCGCCAGTGACCGAATCCTATGTTAGGGAATGTAACCTACTATAATACATCGTTTACCCACTTTTTCCACCACCTATAGAATATGTTGATTAGAACTTGAAGGATCACTGGAAATATCATTAACGACTTATCATGTTGTATGGATCCATCTAGGAAGCTATGGTGCTAGTGCAGGATCATGTTCAACAGACCTAACTTAAGGAAGGTGAATAAGTGGAGGTGTATTTTCAAATTAATTAACATTTTCTAAAGAAGAAACCACAATAAGATCATTAATATAAAATTTAGGAATAGAAGATGGCACAAATGCCAAAGATGGCACAAATGCAAAATTAGGCTTGCAAGCCAAGAGACCTTCATCAAAATTAATATCTATCCTAATAATAATTTCAATGGAATGAGGTTGAAGAAGTCTATAACATTTTACATATTTAGAGTATCTAACAAAAATGAACTTCTCACTTATAGGTGGTAATGCTTTCCTTTTCTCATCGGGAATGTTATCCCATGCTTCACTACCAAATACACGAAAGTGGTTTATATCTGGTTTAATTTTACTCAATGCTTCTTTTGATTTTATATATTTTTAAATCCTTTGTGGGGGTTTGATTGACAATGTAATTGACACAATTAATGGCTTCCTCCAAAAAATGAAGACTTAATCCCTTATATTAGACCATACAATTTGCCATTTTTTTAATGAGCAATTCTTTCTCTCAACAACACCATTTTGTTGTAGTGTATATGGAATAGTGTGTTGAATATGAACTCCCTGTGTAGTGCAGTAAGTTGTAAATTTTTTGTTAACATATTTTCCTCCATTATCTGCTCTTAACTTCTAAAGTTGATGTCCATTTTTTTTGCAAGGGTCTTGTAGGCTAAAAACTTGTCAAAAACTTCACTCTTAAGTTTTAAGAAATAAACCCAAGGGAATATGGAGAAGTCATGAATGAAAGTTTAGAAGTACTCGTGGCCATAGAAAGAAACAAAATGAACCATACCACATAAATCACTATGAAAAAGCTGCAAGGGGGTCAAGGCATGCCAAGAGGCACATTTTTCAAAACTATCTCGATGAAGTTTGTAGAGAACACAACCATAACAAACACCATCTTTGCAAGAAACTAGAGGAATACTAGTGACCATATTCTAATTTCATATTTGTTGCAATAAGTGATAGTTTAGATGACCAAATTTCTCATTCCAAAGTTTACTCAAGTCATTGCTATGAGCAATAAAAACCAATGGAAGAGATGTTGACCCAAAATTTTCAAATTTGTACATTGGTAATATCATCAACAATTCTAATTGCTAATACATGCTTAGGATATTTTAAATCCTTGATTACAACTTGGTGAGATGAAAATTCTACTATTTTAGCTTCACGTAAATTTATTTGATACAATGATATAAGGTTGCAAGAAAGAATTAGAGCATATAATACATCATTAAAATGGTCATCATCTAGATCAACTGTTTCAAACCCTACAACACTAAGAGATCTATCATCACCAACAAATATTTGTTCGATGTTACATTCATTAAGAGCATAAATCATGGATTTATCCTTAGTCGTATGATAAGATGTTCCAGAATCAACAAGCCACTCATTAGAAGAAGAAGTAGATGTTGCATTGAAGTAAAAACCAAAAGAAGAAAGTGCATGTCCATGAGAATAGAGTTCGAAGGAGAAGGATCAAGATTGATGTTGTGCTTCTTCATTGTTGCTTCTAAGGTTTCTATCTTCTTGAAACATTTAAAATTTAGGTGACCATCTCACCCAAAAAAATTATAGTGTCTCTCAGTCTTTTTTCCTTTTGATTTAGTTCCTTCATCGCCACTAGGAGTAGGAGATAGCTAAGAGGGTTGGGAACCCTTATTTTTTTGTTGTTGAAAGGATTTTGCGTCTTCAGATGCTTGGATTTATCCTTCTATTGTGTCATTAAGGATTTTTTTATATGTACCTGCAGTGCTAATCACTCCAAGATGAAAGAGTTTATGCTTCTATCTAATCAAAGAATCACAAAATGCTTCAAAATAGGAAATTATATAAGTAACCCCATGACTAATAATTTTTTCTCTGGTAGAGTGAAAATTAGATACAAAAATAAAATAAGCACTCCCAAACTTAGCAAGACTAGCATACATAAGTTGGTCATCCTTATTTATTATCTTACATTCTTCAAGTAAAAGTCTAGGCATTTTAAAATTAGATAGATGATCTTAAATGTAAGAGAAATCACTAGGATTTAAAGCAATCAATTTTTTTTCAAGCTGGCAGGCTCAAATATCTTTGCTTTTACCAAATATGGTTTCTGTCTTTTTCCAAACTACATCTTGTTTCATAATTCCTTGAAGGTGTAACTATCGATCATTGGAAATGGACATTCCAATTAATCCACGTATTTTGTCATTTTTATTATCCCATTTGGCTTTCTTTAATGGTTGAGTAAGAGCAATTTATGTTCCCATGGTAACTTAATAAATTCCTCTACTTCATAGTAAATCCTCCATACAAGATTTCCATGAGAAGTACTTTGAACTAATAAGCATGAGATCATTAAGACTAACCATATTACAATACATAGGTAAAATTGATTCAATAGTAGAAACTAACTATCCAAATGTAAAACTCTAAAAAAATAGGCATTTAAAAAATATAACACTGAAAACAAACTTTGAATGTCAAAGTTATATCATTTTGAAGAAAGATATAAAAGTAAATAAGGTGCCATGTGGCAAGTGGAGGTTGATCCACATGGTAATAGGTGAATAATGAGGTTACCAAGTTGTAAAGAGTAAAAACAATTGCCCTCGTTTAAATGTATCTATAAGCTCCTTTTTACAAATAAGTTACTTATATAATGTAAATAATCCACTTTTATAAAATAAGCAACAATCACTTTTACAATGAAGTTACCTTATAACTTAAGTTTCATGAAAAAAATAACTTAAAATAAAAGAATATGAAAATTACTTTATGAAAGATTCACTTTCATAATTTAAGTGGAATGCACTTTATAATAAAGTTATGCTATAACGTTTTTCCTCAAAAAAAAAACGTAGATTTTTATTTCTAAAACGAGAAAAAATTACATTCAATAGAATACATGTTTCCATGTATTTCACATCTATATATATATATATCTGCTATCTTAACCTAACGAAAATTGTGACCAAAAGAAGCTTAGTCTAAAGAGAGGGTCTAAATAGAATACATGTGTCCATGTATTTTCATCCCAAAGTTGGAGTCTGTCCAGAAAGGAGAAAAAATGTGAGCTTTAAGCTTGTCTGGTGTAGAAAAATATCTTTGAGAGATTTAATGTTGGATCCACAATATAACAGTCTTGTGATACAAAACATAAAAGTAGCACATTGGAATCATTCAAACAAATAGATACATAACAAGAAATTTGATATATATTAAGGGCTACTTTGAACTGCAAGATATATATATGTCATGTTGGTAATGCTCTATCCTTGATGAAAGATCTCTGAAGAGGTTCACAGACCTCTTCTCCCTTGAAGTCAATAATTAACCACTACTCAAGAACCATCTGAATTCCCTCCTTAGAGAGCACACCCGCTTCAACATTTCATTCCCTGTGAATATGTCGCAGTGAAACAAAATAAAAAATGGCCAATATTCTATGAATTTCCTCAAGAAGAGAGATCAAAAAAATATTGTGATATCATTGAAATTTCCGTGACCATGTAATAGAAAGCATAGAATCTCCGAAGATATGCAGATATGATAACCCTTTTCCCTTTGCAAATAAAATAAGGAGTTTTAGAGCCATAAGTTCAATGAAGTTTTTTGTGTCGGGCCCCAGGAACATTTTGAGTTTGAAGAAGTGATCTTGAGACAAATAAAGTAGAGCACCCCCGCCACACGATAAATTATTGGATTGGGAGGCTCCATAAAAAAATAACAGGGCTTCGAGTGTATTAGAGTGCACTATGACAATTAGCTTGCACAATTAATTAGCTAGCAATGATGATGATAATTATGACAATAAAAATATTCCAAGCTCTGTGCACTCTTTCCCTGAGAAATTAGTATGCCCTTCATTATCATTCTTGGGTGTGAATGAAAATGTAATGAGATCCCCCATTACTCTTGAATGGGATATAGGTGGAATGTTGCTTCATACTGACTTTGGAATTCATATTGAGGGTTTCACATAGTTGTCATTAAACATGGAAACTTCACACTGGGTTTTTCCTTCAATCGACTTGCACAATTATCAATAGCTTTGAATGGAGGAAGTACAAGGCTTGATTGTAAGGAAAATTTCTTGCTTGTTGGTCGCCACTTGTGGTATCCTTACCTACACTAGTAGATCATAGTGTTACAACTCTCACCAATAGTAATACACATAATGGGATTAAAAGAATGAATGCACTATCATTCATATCCCAAACATCTCTCCATGCTATCACAGGGAAGATGCTTCTCACTATTCATCAACTTCTTAACCACATGTTATTTAAAAATGTTTATGAATGCAATGCCTTCCACCTACATTTCACTTCATCGATTATAAGTCCACCTCTCATATTCCTTGACGAGAAACATTATTACATGGCTAGAATAGGGTTCAACGTCCAATGCAGTCGTGGGATGTGTGGGAAAGAGACCATATGCATCATATATCAAAGTGAAATATCAAACCAACACCTAGACCATGAGCCAATGAGGAAAATCAATCAGAGGTAGTAATTAACCAAAGGGATATATATTGAAACATCCTGAAAATAAATAGGATTCCTTAGAGTCTCCTGAGACTAGTTTAGGGTTTGGAAAATTCATATGTTGCACTATATATTTAATATGCTCATATATTAAGGTTAGGGTTTCTACATGATAGCCAACAAATGAAATGTACATGGGATTCTCCTATCACTAGAATTCATGCTCAAAGATCTTGGGAAACAAAGGAAAATGCATGTGGGTCTCTCCTTGAGTTGGGGTTCACACATAGATCTTGGGAAACAAATGGAGATGCATGGGAGATCCCTAGAGCTAGGTTTCACATGATGTGTTTTAACATTAAAGAACAACTCATGGGGGTCTCTCTTCTCAAGCTAGGGTTCACACACGACATTTTGGACAACAAGAACAATTCATAGAATCTCCCTTCTCCAAATAGGGTTCATGTGATGCGTTTGGACAACAAATAGAAATTGTGTGGGGTCTCTCCTCATGATGATGGTTCACACTCATCATTCTGGAAGGAAATAAAAATGTGTGGGGATATCCTCGAACTAAGCTCCCCTCTCAACATTTTAGTAGAAAATAACAATGTGTGAGGCTCTCCTTGAGCTAGTGTTCCCTCTCAACATTTTAGCAACAAATGAAAATGAGTGGGAAACAAAGATATGATCATCGAAAACTTAGACACACCTAGAGGAAGAAATGTGCAACGAGCCACTCATCACCGACAACAATTATAAACAGATGCATACCAACAATTAATAAATTACTAACAATACTAATAAACTACAAAGGTGAATTTAAACCAGTTGTTTTCTGAACACTTAGAGGAAAAAGAAACTCAATGAGACATGATTTTTACCCTGGAACCAAAATTGGGGAAACTGGTTTTAATGGTGCTTGGTATTCTTCTTTATCAATTTCAGATACAATGCTCTCCTCCTCCCTGGACAAAATCTCTTGAGAATGAGTGAGAGTGAAGAAATAGGGAGAGCTAGGGGGTAAGGGAAGGATAAAAACCATGGCTCTTCACTTCTCATTCCTTATCCTTCTCTCTTATTCATTTCCTTATCTTTTACTCATTTTTTCTTTAACTTTTCTCTCACACTCATATTTTGTCAATTTTCACATGCAACTCCATGTGACTGATTTCGGATCTGAAAATTGCTTCCTAGTGATCTAACAATAAAACCGTAGATGTTATCACTAAACAACTTTACACTAAAATGATTGATTGAAAAACATATGCATCAGAACAACAAAGATCGAAGATGAATCATCGATACACATGAGACACAATTTCAATTTTGTAATCTTGTTATCATCAAAAATACTGAGGGAAAAACCAACCCTCCCAGCCAATACAATATCACCAAAATATGAGGACAAACTTGTTCTCCAAAGTCACCAAAACTGAGAACAAACTTGTTCTCCAATAACTATACAAATCAGAAAACCAAACCTCAACAATATCCTTGAGAATCTCCTCTACACACGAATCTGCTATAGACCACCTGTACGGCCTGTCGACGTCACATGTCATCCTGTAGGGATTTGTACTTTCCTAGAAATTCAGATACATGATTTACCTTACTAGAAATCCACGTACATATGTTTTTTTCTCTCCTACAAATGACGTATGCCCTATACACGATTCGTACTTCTTCCACCCATGTATCTACATGCTTCTCCCTCCTGCAAACCACATATAGTACAAAAAATTCACTCCATGCATGCAACCTTCTTCGCTTATCTCTTCAGGGCCGATTTTCCACCTTGCATACTTTCTCTTTGCTGAGATCACCAATCCTCCTAGCACAACTCCATACTCACTTATGCTAGCTACATCATGTCTACACACACTCTACATGTTATGTGTAATTTCACAATGAACTCTCTCCTTTATATACAAGTCCTAGGGGTCAACATAGAATCCCCTCCATAATTCAACATCAAATTAGTATTTCCTTGTGGGTGTGAAGCCCCAAAACAAGCCCATCATCAAACCCATGAAGCCCCCACTCAAATCCAAGGGGATTTTCACCAAATCGAAAGTGTGATGTGGTGCCCAGGATGATTCCCACATGCCCAACACCTATGGTCACGTGAAAATACTTGCCCGAAGCTACAAAAATCAACACTCCCTCTTAGCGAGGAAGATATTCTCACAACACTCTACAAGTGGGAATGCCTCTCAATGTTGCAAAATAATCAACATTCCCTCTTAGTGAGGGAGGCATTCCATCCTCGATCATCAAATGGAAGTAGATCTGTCTCCCGTACTGGATCCTCTACCACAACTTCTCTACAATCCATCTTATTGTATTCTCCCTATGTCACTGAAGCAAATCCTTCTTTCCAATCCTCTTGACTATCTGCATCATCGGTCACTGAAGAAAATCCTGTTGTTTGACATGATCCCATCCTGGAAGACATCCTGCTCCTATAATCCTCCTGTCTGGCCATCTCAACCCATGACACCCACCCGAAAGTCTTGGAATATTCCTTTCTCCCATCTGGACCTGAAGGTTGGCTCCCACTGAGTGACTGCATCTCCCTCTCAGCCTCATGAATCCCTCCGAAGTTGGAATCCCTTTAAGCCTCTTGACTCCCTCTGAAGTTGAACTCCCTATGAGGCTCCTCACTCCTTCTGAAGTTTGACTCCCTATGAGTCTCCTGACTCCCTCTGATTCCACACAACCTTTGGAGATACCTGCTCCTTTTCCATTGTCACTCTGTTGAAGTCTAATCTCCTATAAAATGTCATGGGAGGCTACTCCTCCCTTCTATATCCTAACGATTGTCTCCCTCTGAACTCTGGATATTTTTGAACCAGCACTACCGATGGAGCTATCTGCTCCCTCTGTACCTGTGCTATTGGTGGAACCATCTACCTCACCACTGGTGGAGCCACTTTATCCCTATGTGCTACTGGTGGGGCCACCTGCATCACCACTGGTGGAGATACCTACTCCTCCTCATCTGTATCTCTATTCATGTTGACCATATCACACATAGGTTGTCCCCCTCTAACTCCAAGAACCACTGTTGATATGAATCTAGATTCTCTTGGCATAAGCAACACATGTTTAACTCAAAATAATATGTGGTACCCCTTTCTCTGAATCTATGAGACTGAGAGAACAATCCTCCTTAGTTCTATCACCCATAACAAAATTGACACCCTCATCACCTCTCCTGACTCCAATCTAAATGATATTGTACTATATCCTTGTATTGCATGCTTTACTCCCATGCCAAGCTCCACACACAAGTATGAGTCAGTCTCTGTGAAAGTGTGAAACAACTCTCTAGCACCTATCATATGACAAGATTCTCCGTTATACACCAACCAAGTCCCCCTATTGGAAATTGTACCTAAAAGGGAGGAGACCAACAAGATCTCCATATAGAACCTGTTTGCAACCTCATCAACCTATGTTGTTGATGCCTACTTCCTTCTTCCCCTTCCCCTCCGGTATGGACACTATGAAGAAAAATGACTATAGTCATGACACTCAAATAATCGCTATCCACCCTAGACACCAAATGAGTCTCCTCCTGAATACAATCAGTCCATATCCTCTCAAACCCTAAAAACATCTCTCGTGCACAGATCCCCTGCAAAAAAGGATCCCAAAACCTTGGAAGACTAACTCAACATCCAGTAACACCTGTCCATCTCAGAAAAAAACTGCATAGTCCAACTCCTCAATCCCCAGGGCTAAGAACAAAATACTGGCACCATAACACATTTTCCACTCGCAAAACACCACCCTTGACTCCATCCTAAATACCACTACTCCAAATCCCTATACTACATGCATGGTCCTCATACGTGAGTCAGACACTATGAAACTCATGAAAAAATCCTATTCCCCCGTCATGTGCCGGTGGCTCTCATTGGATAAGAACCATGTAATCATCCAAGGTAAACATCCACTAACCATGTTTCATCATCTGAATAGTCCCAAGCTATGGTTGGACACTCAGTCTAGTCCACTCTACACCACCATAGCTCATCTCTGCAAATGTCCTCATCTTCCTAAGTCAAACACCTCATACATTGTTGTACCTCGACAATGTGCAAATCTTCGGCCCGATGAAGACTCTATCTCATCAACCTGACATACACACGAAGCCATCTTTTCTGTGCCAAACAACCTGAGCTGCACCCATCATAACTCACCATGACAATTCACTAGAAGTCCATCCACAGGGTTGACAATTTTCCACACAACATACTATTGTGATTTGTGCTCTCCGCTAATCCACCAGGACTCCCAACCAACCACATCACCAAGTTTCAATAGCCCACAACTCCTCATATGGATGGTCCACTCCATGTATGAAACTAGAGACCATCTAACATATTTCCACATACAACCGTCATTGTAGATCCCTCTCAGAGCTATCATTTGTGCCTTGCCCGGAACAAGAACAAAAACAAGAAAAACACTTCTCCAGTGTTGTATCCAAAATGTGTCTCAAAATGATCCCCTTCTCTTCAGATCCCAATCTATGATTCCATGTCAATTTTCTCATGCAACTCTATGTGACTAATTTCATATCTAAAAATTGCTTCCTAGTGATATAATAGTAAAACCCTAGCTATTATCACTTAAAAAATTTACACTAAAATTATTGACTTAAAACATATGCAACAGAAACAAAAAGATTAGAGATGAATCATAAATACACATGAGACACAATTTCAGTTCTGTAATATTGTTATCATCAGAAATCATGAGGGAAAACCCAACCCTCCCAGCCAATACAATATCACCAAAATCTGAGGACAACCTTGTCCTCCAAAGCCACCAAAACTGAGAACAACCTTGTTTTCCAATAACGATACAAATTAGAAAACCAAACCTCAACAATATCCCTGGGAATATCCTCTACACACAAATCTTCTATAGACCACTTGTACAACCTACTAACGTCACTTGTCATCATGTATAGATCTGTACCTTCCCAAAAACTCAGATACACGATTCACCTTACTAGAAATCCACATACATACATTGTTTTCTCTCTAGAAAATCGCATATATCCTGTATGCGACTCGTCCTTCTACAACATATGTATATATGCGCTTCTCCCTCCCACAAACCGTGTATATTACACAAATTTTTCTCCACACATGCAACCTTCTTTGCTTCTCTCTTCAGGGCCAGATTCACCACCTTGCATACTTTCCCTTTGTTGAGATCACCAATCCTCCTAGCACAAGTGCAGACTCATGCTAGCTCCATCATGTCTCCACACACTCTACATGATATGTGTAATGTCACAATGGCCTCTCTCCTTTATATACAAGTCCTAGAGGTCAACATAGAAGCCTCTCCACAAGTCAACATCAAATTAGGCTTTCCTTTTGGGTGTGAATCCCCAACACAAGCCCACAAATCCCATCATAAAACCCATGAAGCCTCCACTCAAATCCAAGGGTGTTTTCACCAAAATGAAAGTGTGATGTGGTGCCCATGATGATTCCCACATGCCCAACACCTAGGGTCATGTGAGAATACCCGCCCGAAGCTACACAAATCAACATATTTGGATTATTCAAAGTTAATCTTGCATTGTTTCACATCGTTTACATAATATTGGTTGATTTTCAATTTGTTTTTTAGGTATTGAGTCTTACCCATGCTTTAGTCTGGATCCATTTAAGATCACACCTCCCCATTAAGAGGATTTTTGGTCTCCAAAATGTCAAGGAAACCAATTTGGGTTAGTGTTGTCTACTTCTCTAGAACGTGGCTCTGATGCTTTCTCCTGGCTACAATTCTAACTCTAGCTCTAGCTCTGGCTTGTGGCTTTGGCTAGTGGCTCTAGCTCTGGCTCTGGATTGTGGCTCTGGCTAGTGGCTCTAGCTCTGTTTTGTATCCCTTGTTCTCTCAATGCAACAATATTTTCACTGAATCTCAGCTATGAGAAAACTCTAAATCCAAACTCTAGAATCAACACTCATTACCATATCCCTCTCTAACTTGGAGACAGTCCATCTTGGCTACCAATAAATCCAAGTCGAATGTTGGTCTTCTTGTTAAGTGTGACCCCAACGTGCTACTATCACACAACAATTCCCCAAGGGAAGTGTGGTTGCATTCCTATGCTAGGATCAGTTGCTTCTCAAAATGGAAACAACCATCTGGTGCCTACACATGCTTACATGCACTTTCAAAGTTCTCCAAACACCCCCAAGGTCATTGACCTTCGTGCACCAGTCTTAAAAACATCTCCAAGAAAGGGTTCTTTATATGCAATATCAAACACAACCATTGGAATATGTTTTTCCTTGTCATCAACATTTTATCCTTCTCATTGGTGATAAATAATTCATGTTCTTCTATCTCTCCTTAGATGACTTATTCCTCTTAGATTCGAGAGGCAAACCACTCTTCATTGGCGACAATCTTCACTCTCCACACTCTTCTCTTCACTGTGCATTTTTTGGGGTGAAGCTCTAAATGAAGTCACCAACACTTTGCTTCCCAATTTCCACTCAACTTGCACTGGTGGAAAACATTATTGGCACTATGGTATGGAATATTTGACATACTCCTCTCTCTGTGCATCTAAGGTTGTTTTTGGGTTGGAGAAGCCTTCTTTCCATTCCTCCTCTAGAAGTAATCTATCCTACAACATGTGGCTTGATTCTCCGAGAAAGATGCCTCGATATGACCTTTCTTTTCAGAGTGTGAGCATGTCTTTTCATACCAACAACTGTATATGGTATGGCCTCTCTTCTTGCAATAATGACAAACAAGAAATGCCTTGTTTGATGAATACCCCTTCGTCTTCTTCATCTTCTTGCTCTCGCTGATTGGTTTTCTGATTTATTTGAGTGAAAGGTGTAGGTTGAGTTTGTGAACTCTCCTCATTGCTTCTCTCCTTAAATATACCACAAGAAGGCTAAGGTGGTAGTGAAATGCCACCTTCATTTATTGTTTATACTTCTTCTCTTAATGAGAAAGACAAATATGACATGTCTGTTTCCTTTACGAAAATGGTCTTCATGGTGATGGAATTTTCAATTCTACCATCAAAGAATAGGCCTTGAAGATTAGCCCTTAGCATAGCTACAATGGGGCTCAAGGTGCCTTGTCTCCTCTTTCCTAGCCCTTGTCTATCATAGCCCATTTTCCTTATTACTTTGGATCCAATGCCTCTAGTATGTTTCTCAAATTCACTAAGCTTCTCTTGAGAGATGTCTACAAAAGGTGAGCTTACCAAGGTGGTCTCAGTCATGGTGCCAAAATCTATAGTGACCATGGAAGGCTTCCTTGCTCCTCTATGCTCTTGGAAAACTACTTGAATCTTTTCCAAAGCCTTCTCCTTCTCTACCAATCACATTGTAGTTGCATCATCATATATGCGAACCTATCCTCTTACCAATTACCCATCTGGTTGACCTTCTCACCAAGGTATACAAGCTGCAATCTGTGCTTGTCCCAATCTGTCCTGACTGCAATGAGAGAGTCTTATCCTTCTTTAAACTTCTTCTTGAGCAATGACAAAAATTGGTAGAGGTATCCACATGCTTCTCCATTTTTTACATCCTCTGGTTAAACATATGAACTTGCTCCTTCAAGCTCTCATTTTCTTTTCAAAGTTGAGCATTTCTCGCTCATAGGTCTTCTAACTTATCTCTACTTTCTTTAACCATGCTAAGCACTGTAATATTTTGTTCACAGTTTTGGAAGCATTTTATAGGTCAAGGATGCAACTACTATGATACCATCTAATCAATAATCGAGGGGCTTATATCCCACTCACTTCACAAACATGGACCCTATGCATAACTTTCTTTCTTGTCTCGATCTCAGTTATATCTATAATATTTGTGTAGAATTCTCTACTTTATAAAGGATACCAAACATTTGTTCTTTTCCATGCATAATGACCTTTATTCTTCTCCTGTTGAGGAGGGTCTTCTGTCAATGTATCCTACACAATTAATTAGATAATAATGACAATGATAGTTACACCAATAAAAAAATCCAAGCTTTGCACACTCTTTCCTTGAGAACTTAATATGACCTTCATTATTTTTCTTGGGTGTGAATGGACATGGAATGGGATCCCCCATTACTTTTGAATGAGATACATGTGGAATGATGCTTCATACTGATTTTGAACTTCATGCTGAGGGTTTCACACAATTGTCACTAAACTTGGAAACTTCACACTGGGTTTTTCCTTCAATTGACCTGCACAATTAACAATAGCTTTGAATGGAGGAAGTAGAAGGATTTATTGTAGGGAAAATTGCTCACTTGTTGGTTTCCACCTCTAGTATCATTTCCTAAATTATTATATCATAATGTTACATCTCTCACCAATAGTAATACACAAAGTGGAATTAAAAAAATGAATGTGCTATCATTCATATCGAAAACACCGTTACATGTTGTCAAAGGGAAATTGCTTCTCAATATTCATAAACTTCTTAACCACATGCTATTTAACAATTTTTCTTAATGCAACGCCTTCCACCTGTGTGTCTCTTCACCGGTTGTAAGTCCACCTCTTGGATTATCCGATGAGAAGAATTATTACATGTCTAGGATAGGGTTCAATATCCAAAGCAGTCATTTCCCCCAACCCAACTGAGAGACATTACATTGCATAATACTCATAAAAACAAATTTCTATTAACTAATTAAATTCATTTACAACTAATTGATTTCCTATAGCATTCATCCACAAATTACAACAAGAAATAACTATTGTTCACTATCATTGCACTGATGCATCTATATAATACTAAAATAGACAAGAATGAAACTAATAAACTTCATTACAATAACATATAAATCATTCTCAAATATATAGAGTTCATGCACATCAATTAAACTCATAAATAACATAGCAACATAAACCACTTATCTTTAAACAAGATTTTTGCAACTAGTTGCTTGGGATGGTTGTTCCACCCAACCATAGACTTGATCCTCCAGATCTCAACAACAAATCACCCTCAAGTTGAGGCTAGTAATCCACAAAAGAGGGTGGTCTCTCACAATCCACTCACAACTCATAAGCTCACAACCCACTGATATCTTCCTACAACTATCCCAATTTTCCACCAGCTCTCTTCCTCTTGACCTACCCAACCTAAGGAATGTGCCCCTTCACTGATCTCAGTCCCTCGGGCATGCCATTTTTTTATCAGGGCCTCTCTGACACAAGTAGCTAGGAATATCTCATCTAGGAACTCAAGGGAACTTACTGCTAGGAAAACTACCAACAAAATACAACAAACACTTGATGTTTTAGTGCATCTCACTCAAGAGTTCACTCTTCAAGCCTGACAACCTGGTTCTTTAGTTTCCAGCTCCAAATACACTCGAGGTTCCTTTATAATTCACCCTCCATCGCTGCACCAACTCCAAGCTCTCCTCCTTGCTCTCTACTTGCTCCTCATGCACAAAAATTTCCTCTGTAAAATTGTTGTCCCAACCATACGAATTTGCTCTCTTTTTCTTTCCTTGCTTGACTCACACTCTTCCCCAAGCTAATTGTACTCAACCCCCATGTGCCCAACAACTTTGGGATGTGACTACTCACACCCACCCTCTTACATGTATTCAATGATTGGCTTTGAGAACACTCAATCAAAATTTAGGAGATTCATACACTAATAGCAAATTTAGGAAAATTGGTTCAATTAATATACATGGGTAATTCCCCCTTGGTCCCCTGTTGACCATTATCATAGACACTCCTCTCTCTTGTGGATTAATTTCAGCCCCCATCTCTTGTCCATGTCCCCTTAGCAGTTTCACATTTTATTATTAAAACATTGAAATACAATTCACATATTACATCGCTTTGGACGTAGCCACACATTGTATCTATATAAGCATTAATTGAATTGGGGATTATAATGGGGATGTTACATTCCCCCTCCCCTACAATTGTGCACCGTCCTCAATGCACTCTATGATGATATACATATATATGCAAATTTACATCACAATACTTAGAAATAAAATTTTGCAATTTAATAACTCCAACAACAACTCCAACCATAATCTCATGTTCCTCTCAACTTGCCAACCCAAGGAATGCACCATTTGTTTATCAAGGTTAACCCAAGGAATGTACCATATGTTTATCAAATCTAACCCAAGGGATGTACCATCCGTTTATCAAGTCTAACCCAAGATGTGTACCATCTGTTTATCAAGGCTAACCCAAGGAATGAGCCATTCTTTTATCAAGTTCCTCAGTCCAGTCGGCTAGGACTCCGAGATGTTTTTCTGGAACTCTAGCTGCTCAAAATGGAGTCTTCCATTCCATTTTCTTCAAAATTGTAAAAAATTTACGAATATTCCTTCTGCATGTTTTCTTCATGCTCCCATGTAGCATCTTTAGGACTGCAATAGGTCCATTGGACCTTTACCATCCCAATGGATTTGTTCCTAATAACTTTGACTTTCCAGTCCAGGATGTGTACTGGTTCCACCCGAAAATCCCCTTCGTGCTCCACCTGGATCACATTCCAATAAATTATGTGGTTAGGGTCATGCACATATTTCTTTAATAATGTTATATGAAATACATTATGAACTCTCATGGATGCAGACAATGCTAGCATGTACGGAACTGGCCTTATCTTTTCTAATATTTCAAAAGGCCCACAATATATTGCTACCAACTTTGGGCAACTGCCTAATCTTATCGATCTTCTCCTTACCTTTAATTTTAAGAACACATGTTCTCCTACTTTAAAATATCTGAAAACTTTGTTCTTGCCTGCATAATGTTTTCGCCTATCTTGGGCAACCTTTAAATTCTGCTTTGTCTTTTCCATCACCTCTTCCATTTCCTTTAACAATTCTGGCCCAACAAATGTTCTGTCTGCCAGATTATCCCAACTCACTGGAGTGTTACATTTTCTGCCATACAATGCTTTAAACAAACTCATTTTCAATGAGGCTTGATACCCATTTTTGTATTCAAATTCAACTAAATGAATATAATCTTCCCACTTTGATGGTTGATCCATCACATACATTATAAGCATGTCCTCAATTATTCTCTTAGTCCTTTATGTTTTCCGATCCGACTCTGGATGATACGATGTACTGAGATTCAAATTTGTTCCAAATCCTTTGAACAAACCCTTCAAAAAATTGGAAGTAAACTTTGGATCTCTATCTGAAACTATTGCCTTAGGCACTCCATGTTACCTAACAACTTCTTTTATATATATTTCTGCAATATTTGTTGCATTGTGTGTAGTCTTTACTAGAATAAAATGTGCCGCCTTAGTCAAGTTATCAACCACCACCATGATAGAATCATGCTGCTTCACTGTTTTGAGCAACTTCATAATAAAATCCACCGTAAAAACTTCCCATTTCCACTTTGGAATGGACAGTGGTTGTAGAAAACCTATTGGGTGCCTATGGTTAGTCTTCACTTTCTGACACTCTAGACATATGGCTATGTAATTATCCACTTCTTTCTTCATTCATGGCAAAAATATTGGCTTCTTACAACTGCAGTTGTTTTATGATATTTTGGGTTCCCGTCATATGAAACATTATGCATTTCCTTCGGAACTGCATTTTTCATCTCACTAGAATTTGACACATATACTTTCCCTTGTACATGAGAATTCCATCTTCTTTCAACTCATAAGAATTATTTTTTTTTTTGAAAATTACCTTGTTGTAATGTTTATTTTATTTTTAAATAACTTTGATATGAATTTGTTGTTGCAACAATTTTTTCTTTCAGATATGTCTTGTACATGTTGATGACCATAATATGCACTTCATGAGCTCTCCTGCTGAGTGCATCAACCACTTGATTTTCCTTTCCCTTTATATGCTTAATTTCAAAGTCATATTCACTCAGAAATTCCAGCCATCTAGTTTGTCTGACATTTAGAGTTGGTTGTCCAAACAATTTTTTCAGACCACAATGGTTTGTCCTTAGCTCAAATTTCATACCCATGAGGTAATGTCTCCACATTTTTAATGCATGTACAATTGTTGCCAACTCTAGATCATGGGTAGCATAATTCCTTTCATTCTCTTTTAGTTTCCTGGATTCATAACATATCACAAGATCCTTTTGACTAAGGACTCCACCGAGCCCTTTCTTGCATGTGTCGGTGCACACAACAAAATATTCATCTGGATCTGCAATCTTCAATATTGGTGCACTTGTAAATATTTCGTTCAACTGTTGAAAGCTATCTTCACACTTGGGTGTCCATTCAAACTTTACTCCCTTATTTTGTAAAGAAGTGATTGGACTTGAAATCCTTGAAAAACCTTTTATGAATCTTCGATAATAACTGGAAAGACCCATGAATGATCTAACCCTTGTCACATTCTTTGGCACTAACCATCCTCTAATGGCCTCTATCTTTTCAGGATCCATTGCTATCCCATCTACTGAAATTATATGCCCCAAGTAGTGAATCTTCTTTTGATAAAAGATGCACTTACTTAGCTTAGGCTACAATTTATGCTCTCTTAGAACTTGCAACACCATTCTTAAATGTTTCTCATGTTCCTCTTTCAACTTAGAATAGGCGAGTATGTCATCTAGGAATACAATTACAAACTTGTCCATGTATTCCTTGAACACTCAATTCATCAAACACATAAAGACTATTGGCGCATTGTATAGTCCAAATGGCACTACCGTGAATTCATAATGCCCATATCTTGTCTTGAATGTGGTTTTACTGATGTCTTCTTCTTTTATCCTTACTTGATGATAACCTGATCTCAAGTCAATATTTGAAAATATCCTTGCACCTTTCAATTGATCAAACAAATCATCAATTCTCGGAAAAGGATATTTGTTCTTTATGGTGACCTTATTCAACTGCCTAAAATCAATACACAACCTTAAGGTTCCATCTTTCTTCTTCAAAAAAAGAACTGGGTTCCCCAAGGTGACACACTTGGGTGTATATACCCCTTTTTTAACAACTCTTCAAGCTACATATGCAACTTCTTCAATTCTGGCGTTCCCATTCTATAAGGTGTCTTGGACACTAGGACAACTTCTGGCACCAAATCAATATAGAAATCAATGTCTCCCTTTGGTGGAAATCCAAAAATTTCTCTCAAAACATCTTCAAAATCCTTGAATACTGTATGGTCTTCAATGCTTGCCACTTTATCTTTGGTTTCCTCTTCCATATGGGTTGCAGAAATATGACATCTCCTTCTGAAAATCTTCTTTAACTGCATAACTGAAATCTCTCTAATAGCTACAACTCTTGGAATGCCTTGAATCTTTCCTTGCTTCCCTTCTTCATCAAGACATGTGATTTTCTTGTTGTAAAAGTCTAGGACAACATGGTGTTTATCCAACCAATCCATGCCAATTAGAAAATCATATGAACCCAATGGTATGATGTTTACATCTAACTTTGTGTTGAGTCCATTCATGTCTATTATACAATATTTAACCAACTCATTGATTTTCCTCTTAGCTCCCGTGGTTATTTGAACTAACCAAGATTTCTTATTCTTACTCTTTTGCAAGTGAAATATTTCGACAATGTTAGCATTTAAGTAACTATGGCTAGCTCCAAAATCAATCAAAATTAATATGGGATGGTTATCAACCTTACCTTCCACTTCAATCATGGGGGATTGATATTCTACTTTCTTTTTGTCCAAGGGTGCATAAACTCTTGGCATGTTTCCTCCCACGTCTTCTTCTGTTTCAGCCTCTTGAATGTTGTGAACAATTCTCATTCTTTTCCCTTTGTGAGGGAAATCCCTATATAAGTGATTTCCCTCACATCCCCAACATTGTACACGATGTTTCCTTGGCATTTTCCCAAATGAATCTGCAGTCTTGTGCTCATTTTGGGCTTCTTGACCTTGCTTATTTGTTTGGGCATTATTTCCATAAAAGGGTGGCTTAAAACCTTTCTACCTTTGATAATTTTTCCCTTTCATCTTTTCATTACACGCCTTTTGGAACATTGGCCTTCCTTTGCTCTCCTCATGGTCTCCTCCAAAGTATTGGGGTTACCATATTGGATCTTGACACTATAGAAGGAAGGTAACCCACTTAGAAACATTTGTATTTTGAACTTCTCATATTGGATGAAGTCTACATACTTCAAAAATTCAAAGAACCTCTTTTCATATTCCTCCATTGTCATGGTTCCCAATTTGAGTTCAAAGAAATATTTCATCATCCTTTCATAAAACTGCTCGGACAAATATTTCTCTTGGAAATATTCCTTGAAAATCCTCCATGAGACCCTCTTCTCATCAAGGTTCTTGGCTTGCTTGAGTTGATCCCACCACATGGTTTCCTTTCCTTCCAAGTGGTAGGTGGTAATTCTATCTTCTACTCGGGAGGGATAATCGTGCAATTGAAACTATTTATTCATTTCCAACATCCATACCTCTACCTCTTCTCCCTTCCCATGCTCACCATTGAAAGTTGGTGACTTGATCTTCCCGAGTTCACCTTGCAAGATGTATGCCTCAGGATTTCTTCTTTACCTCCTAACAGGAGACACACTTGGGATTATACTTGTACCTAAACTTGAATGCGTTCTTCTGGTGGATTTCCTTGGAGAATGATGGCACCTTCTCATGCTTCTTGACTTCCTATCATTCCCATGACCATCCCTTTTGCTATGGGATATTGATGCTGACACTTGTTTAGAAATAGCTTCTTGCTTAGTGATAGAATCCTTGTTGAATTTCTTATGCAACATATTTAAGCTTTAACGTATCTCTTCCCGAGCCTTCATAATCTTTTCATTATTATCTCTATATCTTTTCACTTCTCTATGCAAGCTTCTCATAGTGACATGCTCCTGCCTATCTCTTCTTCCATTTGACTCTATCTCAACATTCACCATGATGACATGCAGACCTTTGACCTCTTCCTCATGGTTGTAATATCCTTGATTCTATAACTTCAATCCTCTTATAAGAACCAAAGTTTCTTTCCTATACCTCTAATTCTGCAAGAAATGTGCATGTAATAATTATTGTTAGAAACATGCATAGCATAAAGCATTTCATCCATTAGAATACATGATATTTATTCATTAATTTATGAAGTAAACAATGCACCAAATATAAATTATGATTCCTTATATTTATTCCTCTCTAAAACATCTTTCCAACGGCTATAACCATGCCTCAAACCGATTTCTAAGAGAAAAGTTACAACATTTACATGTTGCAATTCCACTCCTTTACTACTACATAAATATATTTATTAATTTATAAAATATTTTACTACCTAATTCAAAATTTTGGGTGTACATGTGTATTCTACTCCTCAATACCTTTCTATTGACTATTCATTTTCTCAAATCCGAGCTCTGAGCTGAAAGTTATGGTCCGGAGAAGTTTAGGTTGTTTTACCCAATTTACCCCTGTATGCTACAAGTGTCTTATTTATCTTCCTGCACATTTTCAGGTACCCATAAAAAAAATATGATTCCACTGATGGCTTCTATGAATCATAATATTTCCATCAACTACTCCTATTCCCCAAATGAACCTTTGAGCATGGAGTTATGCCCTCTGGAAGCAAAACTATGCCAAAATTTTACCCTCACTATTTTGGTTGTAACTTTCTCATACGAGCTCCGTTTTGTGAACCATTTAGATCATTGGATAGCTCTCTCCTAGTTATTTTATTTGAGATACAAATATAGAGTGCACCTTGGTGAACTTTATTCTCATGGGTTTTGATTGGCTAAAAATGTTGTTTAGGGCCTCTTCAATGCCTCGCAAGTTAATGACCTTCAAAAACAACAAAAATTCGCATAAACTGACTATTTTACTACCATAATAGCCTTTAAAACTTAGCCGTTGAGCTCAAATAAGGAGAAAAATGTAATTTTGGTTTGAATCTATTGGCCATCGACACTTTCGTTTGGACGCACACAACTCCTTCCCCAATCTTTCGATGTGACCGTCGACCATCAAACCAACTCCCCAACAACTGATTTGTACACTACACCAAATCAACCAATTCAACCGTCAACCATCAACGATATTTGTTGGCGAATGGAACTATTCACTAATTCTTCCAATTCCTGACCATCGACCCATCGACGATCGACAATCCTCGATGACTGTCGAATACACTTACCTAAATTTTTCCGACCTGACCATAGACCATCGACCACTTCTAAGCTTACGTGGCAACTGCTAACATGGCATGACACATGGATGCTGACATGGCATGACATGTCATCTTGAGGTGTCAACTTGGGTGATGTGGCATGACACATGGATGATGATGTCATCATCTTCTTCCCTCCATCGATGATCAACCGATTCTCTTGAACAACCTGAACAATTTGCCGAATCGGGCGATGCCAAACCATCGGCGTGTCGGTCATTGAAAAATTCTCTTGCTTCATTTAAAACACTTCGTCGAATCAGTCAATGCCCAACCACTGACCGATCAGATATCGACGATTTCCATCGGAAATTGAAAACACTTCGGTGGATTCGACCAACCCCGGATTGTCGACCATCGATGGTCAGAGATGTCTTATTGTTGAACCAAACTCTTCACCATTTTGGCTGACCCAACCATTGACCGTTGACGATTCCTCTTGGTGAACTTTAACGCTTATAAAAAAATCAACTTTTCTTTGATTGATCTATAATGTCGATCTCATCCATTTTACAAACCCTCCGAAATGAATCATGGTCATTGATTGTATCAACTTCATCCAACTTTGTCGATGCTCGCCCATCAATCTTCGACCATCAACGTTTTCTCTTGGTGAATCCCAACACTTCACCAAACTCACCAATCTAACTATCGATCGTCAGCGGATTCTATTGTCGAACCTCACACTTACAAAATTTCAACAAAAAACCTAGGTGAATCTGGGTCGTCTATCCGATCTATTTTCTAAATGGCCGAAAACAAATCTTGGTCATTGATTTTCTCAACCTTCCAAACAATTGATACCTTATGGATATTTAAATTTATCAGGACAAATTTCAACCATCGATCTCGATATCAAAAGAGATCTCGACTATCGATTTTCCAAACTTCTTGTAACTCTATAGACGACCATTAAAACTCGAATTTCGACCATTCCAGGTCGTATTTTGATTTGCAACTTTACCACTTGGCTCCATGGAAACTTTTAAATTGTTTGGAATCATTTAAACTGAGATTTCACTCACAAAATTGGGGATTTCGCTCTGCTCTTCTCTGTTTTTCCCCAACCCATCACAGAAAAAATCCGTAACAACGAATTTCATGAATTCACAACCATCATAACCATATTGGCCCATACAAGCCCAATTTTTGAACTAGGGGCTCTGATACCATAATGTAACATCCCCCAACCCAACTGAGGGACATTACGGGGCATAATACTCATAAAAACAAAATTTCTATTAACTAATTAAATTCGTTTATAGCTAATGGATTTCCTGTAGCTTTCAACCATGAATTACAACCAGAAAAAACTATTGCTCACTACCATTACACTGATGCATCTATAGCATACTAAAATAGAAATGAATGCAACTAATAAAATTCATTACAACAACATATAAATCATTCTCAAATACACAGAGTTCATGCACAACAATTAAACTCATAAATAACACAACAATAAGATTAAAACATGTATCTTTAAACAAGAGTTGTGCAACCAACTACTTGGGACAGGCGTTCTACCCAACCATAGACTTGTTGTTCTAGATGTGAACAACAAATCACCCCCGAGCTGAGGCTAGTAATCCACAAAAGAGGGCGGTTTCTCACAGTCCACTCACAACTCATAATATCACAACCCACTGATATATTCCTACAACTATCATGATTTTCCACCAACTCTCTTCCTCTTGACCTGACCATCCCAAGGAATGTACCCCTTCACTAATATCAGTCCCTCGGGCGTCCCATTTGTTTATCAGAGCTTCTCTAGCACATGTAGCTAGGAATCTCTCAGCTGGGAAATCAAGGGAACTTGTTGCTAGGAAAACTACCAGCTAAACACAACAAAAACTTGTTTTTTTACTGCAACTCATTAAGAAGTTCACTCTTCAGGCTTGACAACCTGGCTCTTCATTTTATAGATCCAAATTCGCTCGAGATTTATATAGAATTCACCCTCCATGAATGAACCATCTCCAAGCTCTCCTCCTTGCTCTCTACTTTCTCCTCATGCACACAAACTCCCTCTGTAAAATTGTTGTCGCAACCATATGAATTTCCTCTCTTTGGTTTTCCTTGCTTGATTCACACTCTTCCCCAAGATGATTGTACTCAACCCCCATGTGCCCAATAAATTTGGGATGTGACTACTCACACCCACCCTATTACATGTATTCAATGATTGGATTTGGGAACACTCAATTAGAATTTAGGATATTTATACACCAATAACAAATTTAGGAAAATGGGTTCAATTAATATACATGGGTATTTCCCCCTTGGTCCCCTCTTGGCCATTATCCTAGACACTCCCCTCTCTTGTGGATTAATTCCATCCCCCATCTCTTGTCCATGTTCTCTTAGCAGCTGCTATCACATTTTATTATTAAAACATTGAAATACAATTCACTTATTACATCGCTTTGGTCGTAGCCACACATTATATCTACATAAGCATTAATTAAGCTAGGCATTATAGTAGGGATGTTACAGTTGTGGTATGTGTGGGAAAGAGACAATATGCACAAACTATCAAAGTGAATGCTCAACCCAATGCCTAGACCATGAGCCAATGGGTATAATTGAACAAAGTTAGTAACTAACCAAAGGGACAGATTTTGAAACACCCTGGCAACAAATAAGATTCCTTAGGGTGTTATGAGACTAGTTTAGGGTGTGGAACGTTTAGACATTGGACTATGTATTTGTATGCTAAAAAATTAGGGTTATGGTTTCCGCATGATAGCCAACGAATGAAACATATGTGGGTTTCTTCTGTCACTAGGATTCACACTCATAGATCTCGGGCAACAAAGGAAAACATGTGTGGGTCTCTCCTTGAGCTAGGGTTCACATGTAGAGTTTGGGTAACAAAGAGAAAATTTGTGGGAGCTCCCTCAAGCTAGGTTTCACATGATACTGTGTTGTTATAGTAAAGAACAACTCGCGGGGGTCACTCTTCTCAAGCTAGGGTTTACACACTAAGTTTTGGACATCAATAACAATTCATGGAGTCACCCTTCTTCAACTAGGGTTCATGCGTTGTGTTTGGACAATAAATAGAAACTACATGGGGTTTCTCCTCATGAATATGGTTTGCACTCAACATTCTAGAAACAAATAACAATGCATGGGGATTTCCTTGAGCTAGGTTTCCCTCTCAACATTTTAGCAACAAATAACAATGCGTGGGGATCTCCTTCATCTAGGGTTTCCTCTCAACATTTTAGAAACAAATAAAAATATGCGGGAAACAAAGAGATTCCCATCGACAACTTAGACATGCCTAGAGGCCTAAATGTGCAATGGGTCACTCATCACCCACAATAATTATAAACAGATGTAGAACATCAATTAATAGATTACCAACAATTTTAATAAAATACACAGGTAAATTTAAACTAGTCATTTGCTCAACACTCGGAGGAAAAAACAACTCAATGAAACATGATTTTTTCCTTGGAACCCAAATTGGGAAAACCAGTTTCAATGGTGCTCAATATTCTTCTTCTGCAATTTTGGATACAATGTTCCCCTCCTCCCTGGCCAAAATACCTTTGAGAATGAGTGAGAGTGAAGAAATATGGAGAGCTAGGGGGTAAGGGAAGGCCAACAACCATGGCTCTGTTGATATTACGGTAGTTGCGGGAGGTATTTACCTCCACGTGTAAACCTGACGAGGATAGAATACTCTGAGAAGCAAGAAGAAACCCTAATGAGTTGGCTAATAACCCTAGAAGACTTGTCGGCTCAAGAAGATAATTTATATTAGGTTATCAGCCTCCAAGAGAAGAATTCGGCCAGAAATAATAATATATACTGAACAAACAAATACCCAGAATCAGAAGTTGACCCAAACAATTAGCCAGAATTAGTATAAATATAGGAGGCCAGTTCTCATTCTGGCAGGCAGTCTCAGAATTGCAGAGCAACACTTGTGCGCACTGTAGTTTCCCAGTTTCTGTGCGGGTTTGGAGGAGAGCTTCTGTTGCAGCTGCTGCAGCTAGCAGTTACGCTTGGACTATCTCTTGGCTAGGGTTTGGACTATCTGATCAGCTCTTGTTGATGTGCTATCCTTGGGGAAAGGTGAGCTACCCTTTGTTTGGCTATCTAGCCTAGGGTTTGCTTCCAGAGTGATTCTCTATCAAGGTTAAGGTGCTTGGAGGGTGGCTTCGGCCTATGGTTGGGCAACAATAGAGATATTGTCAATGGTAAAATGAGCACATCCACTTATATTCTAACATTTTATGGGCCCACACCTCCTCCATTCAGTCTAACCGCAGGAAGGAAACATAGTCGTGAGGATATTAAGCTCGTTGAAGAACTGTCGCTAGGGTTTCCAGCAGGAGCAGTCACCATAGCACTGTTGCTAAGGTTACTAGCTGGTGCAGTTGCAGAAACGCTAATCCTCTTGTTGAGGCACCTTAAGTGAAGGGATTGACCTAATCTCCAGATAGATTAGTGCACCTTAGCCTAGTGCATATCTTGGTACTCTTAGCAAGCCAAGACGTCAAGTTTGAGTTTTTGGTCAAAACTAGGGTTTGACCAAGTCAAAGAAGCCATGACTTATTCTATGAAGTCAGAGAACAAGCTAGATGGAGAATCTAACTTTAGAATGTGGAAGACAAGGATTGACCTCATCCTTGCCAAGAATAAAGTGTTGGATATCGTGAAAGGAAAGATTGTGGAACCAAAGTTTGAAGAAGGAAAAGAGAAGGAACTGCAGAACGTTGCAGTTATGGAGAAGTTCAAAGATGGTGACATCAATGCCATGAGTATCATAATGGACTCTATAAAAGACCACTTGATAACCTACATCTCCCATATTGACTCATAAAAGAAGATCATAACATCATACTTTGTGAGAATCTCTCAGTTAAGAGATCAACTACAAGTTATTGAAGAAATCGTTTCAGAGAAGGAATTGGTAAACATAGTACTCAATGGTCTTCCCAAGGCGTGGGATGCATTTGCTGCAAGCATGAACACAAGGAATGAGTATCCGACATTTGAAGAAATTTGGACTTGTTGTTCTCAAGAAGAATCAAGTATCAGTGCAAAAGAGAAACCCCAAAAGAAGTATGATGATCAAGCCTTCACAACAAGATTCAAGAATTTCAGGAACAAAAGGAAGTTTGGTTCAAGGAGGAAGCCAAATCAAGAGAAAGACATTTCAGAAGTACAATGCTTCAATTGTCGAAAGTATGGCCACTACAAGAATCATTGTCCTGAGCTAAAGAAAAGGAAGGAGAAACACAAAGCAACAGTTTCCGAAGAAAAGAAACCTACAAAGAAGACTAAGGAGGATGAAAGAGACTTCTTCTTCTTAAGGTAACAACACTCTTCTTATTCCTTGTACATATCTTGTTTGCATCGTCTCTGTACATATCTTGTATATGTATCTCTTGGAAGATAATGTGTTCCAAGAAGAACTATACATATGGAAGAACAACAAGATAAGGATTGATATCATTGGATAATACATGAAAGAATGAAATACATCAAGCAAATCATGTGGAAACTATTGCAAGATAAGCTGAATAAATCATGAAGAGACTTAGAAGAAAAGATAGAAAGAAGTTAGAAATCAAGAGGAAATTGGAGAAATACTTATGATGTTTTGTAGAAGAAAACAAGACGGAAGCGTGGACTTTGTTAGACAGAGAAAGCCAATTATATATTGCAGAAGACAATAAGGATGCAGACATAAGTGTGGACTCTGTTAGACGGAAGGAGTCGATTATATGCACTCATACATGAAGCAAGGATTAGGAGGGAGATAATACTATGATCCATTGAAGATGATGAAGTATATATCCATGGTAGTAACCATGAAAGACAGTATGTGCTCAGTTCAACCTCAGAAGAAGTCTTCTTCGAAGAGAAGCCTTAAAGTATCCCTGGTTGTCCATCCAGATATGTGATCCTATGATGAAAGAAAGAAGTGGAATATTTAGGGCATGGAATCTATAAGAAACTCCATGGACCCAAAAGCTAAAGAAAAACATGAGGAAGAACATGAAGATTCCAAGAAATAAGAGAAGCCTGAACAACCAGTCATTGTATTGAGAATCACAAGATTACCAGCCTAATATGAAAGCAATCAAGCAGAACTGAAAGTTGTGATGAAGAACAATGTACGGAAGACTTATGAATGAAAGCATTGCAAGATCCAAAACTAGAGGTTCTCCCAGATGGAGGGAGAAGACTATGATTTCTCATTCCAGTAAACCAAACATACCTCTACATGAGTCATTATATCATCCATGGGTTGGAGTGCTACATCAAGATGAATGCAAAGACTATTCTCCAGAGAAATTGAACAAAGAACATATGAAGAGGAACCTCAAGACTTTGAGACATACTAGAAAGAGACCCTTGTATACAGATGGAAGCAGATAACTTGGTGGAGAACCTCCAATGCAAAACATAAGCGTGGTGAAAATCCTCTATAACAGAGATATTGTATCAAGATGATTACTTAGTAGATCAGATCTCATGATGACAGAAGAAGTGCCACATGGATATGTTCCAGTTTTCCAAAAATGATATGTTTTATTGATCAGAGCTACATGAATCCTTCAAAGAAGACAAGTGCTCCAAAATGAAGTACATTTGAAATCAAGCATTACATTATCCATGATGAAGTTTAGAAAGGAGAAATAGGTTCTCCAATACATATCTCCACAGATGAGCAGATGAGCAAACATCTTGGTAAAGCTTCCATCCAAGATAAAAGAGTTTGTGTACTCAAGTTGGAGCTCGTGGAGACGGCTTCCTTATTGAAAGAGGAAGAAATGACTCCCAGGTTGGGAGGGAGCACTGATATGTATTGATTTTTCAGTTTGAAAAATGGTCAAGGATGAGCAATTTCCTTTCCAGTTCGGAAAGTGGATTGAGATTTCTGACGGACAACAATTTCCCATTATGGTTAACATGGGAAATGATCCAGATTGTTGATGTAGCATAGACATCGACTTCCCATTGTGGTTAACATGGGGAGTGGTCTAGGGCAGTCTCTCTTCTTGAGGGTTACTCAAGAAGACTGGCCTGCCTCGCCGGACAATGATTTCTCATTATGGTTAACATGATGAATGGTTTGTTTTGGAGGTTGATACAAGACAGTCTTTTCCTCTTGTGGTTGACAAGGTAAATGGTTTGGACAATCATTCCTTAGGGTTTATACATTATCTCCAGGGTGCACTTTGATTAGTGTAGGAGGAATGGCCCAGGGTGGGGAATGGTCCAGGCTCAGCAATTAGGGACAAACATTCCTTAGGGTTTATACATTCTCTCCAAGGTGCACTTTGATTAGTGTAGGAAGAATGGCCCAGGGTGGGGAATGGTCCAGGTTCAGAAATCATGACAGTTATTCTTCCTTGCTTGAGAAGAATAGTCCAGGCAACTCATCATTGATGTTTTACCTTTTTGAGGGAGATATTTTTTCATATCTCACAGATGTGAGTGAAAGATTGGCCCAAATGATTCAATTTATATCATAACATTGTTTCTGTGCAGGTTGATATAAGATGATTGTTATGAAGACTGTATAACAGTAGATGTATACTACTGTGGTGGATGTGTTCCACTGTTCATGACTATATGTTGTTGATCAAGTACTTATGTGTTACTTGGTGTGGTAGTGTACCACTGAATTGTAGTTATGTACTACTATGGATAAACACAGTTGTGTTCTATTTTGTTTTGATTGCCTTGAAGACTATCATCAGTGTTGGAAATGATTATCAGTTAGATGGATAATTAAAGGACAACGATTTCCCAGACGGAAAATGGTTCAGAGCATTTACTCTTCTAGATTAGAAGAATGGCTCTCGTATCACTCTGTGGAGTGAGCATCATGTATGATTACTTAGATAGAGTATAGTTTCGAGAGATGATGTAGCTGATGACACTGATGATGATGATGGTGCTCATGATCTAGTCATGATGTTGATGCTACCGGGTGAATGGTATGTTTTTGTGCTCAAGACCATTACCTATAATACCTCCCTAGCTAGGAGGGAGTTTTGATATTATGGTAGCTACGAGAGGTATTTACCTCCACGTGTAAACCTGACGAGGATAGAATACTCCGGGAAGTAAGAAGAAACCCTAATGAGTTGGCTAATAACCCTAGAAGACTTGTCGGCTCAAGAAGATAATTTATATTAGGTTATTAGCCTCCAAGAGAAGAAGTCAGCCAGAAATAACAATATATATTGAACAGACAGATACCCAGAATGAGAAGTCGGCCCAGGCAGTTAGCCAGAATTAGTATAAATATAGGAGGTCGGTTCTCATTCTGGCAGGAAGTCTCATAATTGTAGAGTAGAACTTTTGCACACTATAGTTGCCCAGTTTCTGCGCAGGTTGGAGGAGAGCTACCATTGTAGCTGTTGCAACTAGCAGTTATGCTTGGACTATCTCATGGCTAGGGTTTGGACTATATGATCAGCTCTTGTTGATGCACTATCCTTGGGGAAAGGTGCGCTACCCTTTGTTTGGCTATCTAGCTTAGGTTTTGCTTCTAGAGTGATCTATGTTAAGGTTAAGGTGCTCCGAGGGTGGCTTCAGCCTATGGTTGGGTGACAATAGAGATATTGTCAATGGTAAAATGAGCACATCCACTTATATTCTAACATGCTCTTCACTTATTGTTCCTTATCCTCATCTCCTATTCATTTCCTTATTTTTTACTCATTTTTTCTTTAAATTTTCTCTTACACCCTTGTTTGGCGTATTCAATGTTAACCTTGCACTATTTTGCATGGTTTACATAATATTGGTTGATTGTCAATTTTCTTTGCAAAAACCGAGTCTTATCCATTCTTCAGTCCAGATCCATTTCAGATCATTTGGGTACCTGTTATATTATTTTCACGAAAAAAACTAGTGTTTGTGTTGTGTCGAGCGTGCTGGGGGGGGTCACAGGGGGACGAAGCCCCCAAATTGTTTTTTGGTAGTTTTTTGCATTTGTTTTTAGCAGTTTTTTCAGCACATGATTTTCACCAATGGTTTTCTAATTTCGATTAAGGAATTAGGGTTGTTGACTAACTTGGTTCAATGGATTAGGGGTTTTGGATACCACAAGATGCTATATATATTGTATTATAAACAATGAAGATGATGAATAAAAATATTAGAGGTGCGACTCTAAAAAGGTTGTTGGTTTTCCTGGTTTGGGTTTCCAGGGAAAAATCTTTGTGTAATGTGTGTGTGTGCCATTGTATCTTTTCTATTTTTATTAAGAATCTATTTGCAGTAATTAATTTTACAAGGCTAAAATCTACATGTGGTATTGGAGCAGTTATTGGCTTCAAGGGGATTCCTTTATGGCCAATGGTTTGGCTTGGGTCTTTGATAAACCTTGTTATAGTGGGAGCTCTGCGGTACCGATACTTGTGCTGAAAACAAATGATGAGCAGTTCAAAAATATAGATTAAGAAATTTAATGGGAAAAGTTTTGAGTTGTGGAAACTCAAGATGGAATATTTGTTGGTGGACAAAGATCAATGGATCGTTGTGGATCCAGGCACTGCACCTATAGGTATGCCAACATAATATTGGGCAAAGTTGGATCAGAAGGTGAAGAACACAATTCAATTGTGTCTGTCAGATTCAATATTACTGAATGTGTCATGGGAAGATACAACCCAGGCACTATGAGATAAGTTAATGGATTTGTATCAATCCAAGTCCCTGGTAAACAAAATGTTCCTGTGAAAGAAGTTGTGCAACCTAGGAATGAAAGATGGAGACTCTGTGACAGAGCATCTCAATACCTTCAATACGGTGGTAAGTCAATTATTGTCTGTTGATATTAAGATTTTTGATGAAGAAAAGTGTATCATTTTATTGTGCTCTTTACCAGACTCGTGGGATAATCTGGTTGTATCCATAAGAAATAATGCATTACTTTAAACTTCGATACAAAAATACTATCCCAAGAGATAAATGGATCTAATTCCTCAAGTGGGAGATCTAAATATAGGGGAAGATCTAAATCTCCTAGAATTTTTTTAAAGGTATGATGGATATGTGGAAAATAAGGGCACTACAAGAAACAATGTAGATCCAAAATTGTTGAGAGAGGGAAGGGATCTGATGATGCCCCTTCTACAGAAGAAAAAACCTTCGTAGATGGAGGAGATGTGTACTTGGCTTATTCAAAAACACATGCAGATCATGAGGCATGGTTGGTCGACTCAGGTGCATCACTTCATATGAATCCTCATAGGAAATGGTTTTGTTAGTATGAAAGGTATGATGGAGGTGAATTTTTCCTAGGTGATGAATCGACAGACAAAATCATAGGACGAGGAAAAGTCAAGTTGAAGCTCATGGATGGAAGGATTAGAACACTCCCTAGCATTCTGCACATCCTAGGATCGACCATAAATTTGACTTTTGTGAGCAAAATGGACGATGTAGGGGTAAAAACAAAATAATGTTTGAGAAAGAAATATGCAGGATGGTTCGAGGGGAAATGGTGTTGTTGAAGGGAGTTCAGATTATAACCCTATATAACCTATTGAGTGTTAATATTATGGTAGCTGCGGGGGGTATTTACCTCCACGTGTGAACCTGACGAGAATAGAAGACTCCGGGAAGCAAGAGAAACCCTTATGAGTTGGCTAATAACCCTAGAAGCCTTATCGACTCAAGAAGATAATTTATATTAGGCTAATAGCTTCCAAGAGAAGAAGTCAGCCATAAATAATAATAATATACGGAACATACACATACCCAAAAGGAGAAGTTGGCCCCAACAAAACTGGTAGGACTACTATAAATACAGGGCGCCAGTTCTCATTTGCAGCATCTCAGAATTGCAGTTTTCCCAGTTGGTGAGCACTGCAGTTGCAGTCTTGTGCATAGGTTTGAAGGAGAGTTGCAACTACAGCTACAGCAGTAGCAATTTTTCAGTTTTGGCTTGAGTATCTCTTGGCTAGGGTTTGGGACTATCTGATCAGTCTTTTGTGTTGTGCTATCCCTGGAGAGAGGTGCGCTACCCTTTGTTTGGCTATCTAGCCTAGGGTTTGCTTCTGGAGGAATTCTCAGTCAAGGTTAAGGTGCTTGGAGGGAGGCTTCGGCCTATGGTTGGGTGATGAAGGTATCATCAATGGTAAAACGAGCACACCATATTCTATATTCTAACAGGTTATGGGTCCACACCCTTCAGTCAGCCTAAAACGCTGGAAGGAAACATAACATCTAGACATTGATATTGTTGAGGAACTGCCGCTAGGGTTACTAGCAAGAGCAGTTTCTAAAAGCACTGCAGCTAGGGTTACTAGCAGAAGCAGTTGCAAAAAACCTAAACCTCTTGTCTAGGCACCTTAAGTGACAAGATTGACCTAATCTCCAGATAGATCAGTGCGCCCTAGCCCAGTGCATCTCCTGGTACTCTCAGAAGGCCAAGACGTGAAGTTTGAATTTCTGGTCAAATCTAGGGTTTGACCAAGTCAAGCAAGCCATGGCGAACTCTATGAAGTCTGAGAAAAAGCTAGATGGAGCCTCTAACTTCATAGCATGGAAGACAAGGATTGACCTCATCCTTGCTAAGAATAAAGTGATGGATATTGTGAAAGGAAAGATCGTGAAACCAGAGTTTAAAGAAAGAGAAGAGAAGGAACTGCAAAACGTTGCAGCTATGGAGAAGTTCAAAGACATTGACATCAATGCCATGAGTGTCATAGTGGATTCCATAAAATACCACTTGATACCCTACATATCTCCCATCTTGACTCATCGAAGAAGATGTACGATGCCCTAACAAATCTCTTCTCAGTCAGAAACATTGGACAAGTTATGAGTCCGAAGAATGAGCTCCGTGACATGAAGATGAATGATGACGACATCATAACATCATACTTTGTAAGGATCTCCCAGCTAAGAGATCAACTACAAGCTATTGAGGAGATGACTTCAGAAAAGGAATTGGTGAACATAGTACTCAATGGTCTTCCCAAGACATGGGATGCATTTGTCGCAAGCATGAACACAAGGAAGGAGTACCTGACATTTGAAGAACTTTGGACTTGCTGTGCTCAAGAAGAATCAAGGAT
>ML780630.1:256748-282747 GCA_009831015.1 Picea engelmannii
AAGCAGGATGGAAGAGACTTCTTCTACTAAAAGGTAACAACACTCTTCTTATTTCTTGTACATATCTTGCTTGCATCGTCTTTGTACATATCTTGTATATCTATCTCTTGGAAGATAATGTGTTCCAAGAATAACTATACCTTTGGAAGAACAACAAGACAAGAATGAATATCATTAGATAATACACATGAAAGAATAAAATATATCATGTGAAAGCTATTACAAGATAAGCCGAAATCAGAATCAATCTTGAAGAGACTTAGAAACCAGACATCAAGAGAAATTGGAGAAAGACTTATGACGACAAATAATACGGAAGTGTGGACTCTGTTAGACAGAGAGAACCAATTATATATTGCAGAAGACAATAAGGATGCAGATAGAAGTATGGATTCTATCAGACGGAGGGAGTTGATTGCATGCACTCTTACATGAAGCAAGGATTAGGGGAGAGCTAATCCTATGATCCATTGAATATGATGAAATGTATATATCCATGGTGGCAGTCATAAAAGACAGTACATGTTCAACTCAACCGCAGAAGAAGACCTCTTCGAAGAAAATCCTTAAAGTATTCCTAGTTGTCCATCCAGACCCATGATCCTATGATGAAAAGAAGAAGTGGAATCTCTAGAACATGGAATCTCCATGAATCCAAAAGATAATGAAAAACATGAAGAAGAACATGAAGATTCCAAGAAAGGAAGAAAATCCAGAACAACCAATCATTACATCAATAATCACAAGATTACCAAGCCTGATATAAAAGCAATCAAGCAGAAGAACTGAAAGTCATGATGAAGAATAGTGTATGGAAGACTTATGAATGAAAGCATTGCGGGATCCAGAACTAGAGGTTCTCTCAGATGGAGGGAAAAGACTATGATGATTACTTGTTCCAGTACACTAGACATATCACTACATGAGTCATCTTATCATCTGCAACATCCATGAGTTGGAGTTCTACATCAGATAAATGCAGAGAATGTTCTCCAGAGAAATTGAATAAAGAACGTATGAAGAGAAATCTCAAGACTTTGAGACATACTAGAAAGAGACTCCTATATGCAGATAAGAAGAAGACAACTTGGTGAAGAAACTCCAGTGCACAACAGAAGCATGGTGAAGATTTCCTATAACATCAAGATGACTACCAGAAGATCATATCTCATGATGACAGAAAAAGTACCACATGGATATGTTCCAGTTCTCCAACTATGATATACTCTATTGTTCAGATCTACATGAATCCTTCACAGTGTTCCAGACTACAGTACAAGCATTACATCATCCATGATAAAGTCCAGAAGGGAGAAAATGATTTCTCTAATACATATATCCACAGATGGGCAGATAAGCATACATTTTGGTAAAGTCTCTATTCAAGATGAAAGAACTTGCATACTCAAGCTAGAGCTCATGGAAATAAATATGTTAGTTGGAAGGGAAGAAGGTACACAAACATTTATTTTCGTGATTGAAATAACTCTCCAGTTAGGAGGGAGCACTGAAAATATTATTTATCTTTGTAATTGAAAAATAGTTCAGATTGGACAGATGCTTTCCTGTTCGGAAAGTGGATTGAGATTTCTGACGGCCAGTGACTTCCCATTGTAGTTAACATGGGAGGCAGACTGATTACTAATGTATCATATATAATGACTTTCCATTGTGGTTAACATGGGGAGTGGTCTAGGACAGCCATTCTTCTTGGCAGTCACTTTGAGTAGTGGTCAAGTAGAATGGTCCGCCTTGTCGGGCAGTCATTCTTTCGAAGTTCACAGTTGTGAGCAGTTTCGAAGAATGGTCTGTTTTGGAGGTTGATGTAGGACAAACATTCCTCAAGGGTTATACATTCTCTCCAGGTTACACTTTGTTTAGTGTCGGAGGAATGGCCCAGGGTGGGGAATGGTCCAGACAGTTATTCCTTGAGGGCAGACTCATTCTCTCTAGGTTACACTTTGTTCAGTGTTGGAGGAATGGCCCAGGGTGGGGAATAGTCTAGGCTCAGCAATCAGGGACAATCATTCCTTTGGGAAGACTCATTCTCTCCAGGTTACACTTTGTTTAGTGTCAGAGGAATGGCCCAGGGTGAGGAATGGTCCAAACATTTCTTAGGGTTTATACATTCTTTCCAGGGTGCACTTTAATTAGTGTAGGAAGAATGGCCTAGGGTGAGAAATGGTCCAAGCTCAGAAATGAGAGACAATTTTTCTTCCTTGTTTGTGAAGAATGGAACAGATAGCCCATTGCTGATGAGGGCAGATATTCTTTCAGATCTCATAAACATGAGTGAAATATTGGCCCAGAGGATTCAATTTATGTTTAACAATATTTTTCTATGCAGGATGGCATCAGATGATGGTGAATATGTTTCACTATTTTTACGCAGATATTCTTTCAGACCTCACAGATGTGAGTGAAAGATTGGCCAATATGATTCAACTTTTATCATAACATTGTTTCTATGCAGGGTGCTATCAGATGTTTGTTATGAAGACTGTATGACAGTAGATGAGGACTACTGTGGTGAATATGTTTCAATGTTCGCAACCATACGTTGTTGATCAAGTACTTGTGTGTTACTTGATGTGGTAGTGAACCACTTAATTGTAGTTATATACTACTATGAATAGACACAAGTGTGTTCTATCCTTGTTCTAATTACCTTGAAGACTATCAACAGTTTATTGGAGATAATGATCATTCAGATGAATGATGAACAAAGATTTTTCCAGACAGAAAATAGTTCAGAGCTTTTACTCCTCTTGTATCACTCTATGGTGAGAGTGACTTATCCAGCATCATATCTAATTACTCAGATGAAGTATGGTTTCAAGAATTGATGTAGCTGATGGTGATGGTGATGCTCATGATCTAGTCATGAAATAGTATAGATGACTATATTGATGCTACCGGGTAAATGGTATGTTTTTGTTCTCAAGTCCATTACCTATAAATACCTCTCTAGCTAGGAGGGAGTGTTAATATTATGGTAGTTGCAGGAGGTATTTCCCTCCACGTGTGAACATGACGAGAATAGAAGACTCTGGGAAGCAAGAGAAACCCTAATGATTTGGCTAATAACCCTAGAAGCCTTGTCGGGTCAAGAAGATAATTTATATTAGACTAATAGCCTCCAAGAGAAGAAGTCGACCAGAAATAATAATAATATACTGAACAGACACATACCTAGAAGGAGAAGTTGGCCCCACAAAACTGGCAGGACTACTATAAATATAGGGCGCCAGTTCTCATTTGCAGCATATCAGAATTGCAATTTTCCCAGTTGGTGCACAATGCAGTTGCAGTCTTGTGCGCAAGTTTGAAGGAGAGTTGCAGCTGCAGCTGCAGCAGCAACAAGTTTTCAGTTTTGTCTTGAGTATCTCTTGGCTAGGGTTTGGGACTATCTGATCAATATTTTGTGTTGCTCTATCCCTAGAGAGAGGTGCACTACCCTTTGTTTGGCTATCTAGCCTAGGGTTTGCTTCCGGAGGAATTCTCAGTCAAGGTTAAGGTGCTCAGAGGGAGGCTTTGGCCTATGGTTGGGTGACGAAGGTCTCATCAATGGTAAAACGAGCACACCATCTTCTATATTCTAACATTGAGAAGCATGGTTAATGATGGGTGTGCAACAATTATGTTGTTCCTAAGATTGGAGTTGAAGAAGAAAAAACTCCTACAGTCTCTGGAGAAAATACTATGTTGTGGCATCGAATACTGGGGCATATCAGATAGAAGGGCCTTCAAGTACTACATGGTAAAGATATGGTTGAAGGTATGTCTAATTTCTCTCTAGATTTTTTATTTTTTTGAACAATGCTTATATGGGAAGAAAAATCATGTAAGATTCTCCTTCGGTGCTATGAGGGTAGAGGGAATATTATAGTTGGTGCATAGTAATGTGTTTGGACCTGTGTCAGTTCCATCATTGGGTAAATATCTGTACTATGTCACATTTATAGATGACTTCTCAAGGAATACATGGATTTATTTCCTTAGGAAGAAATCTAAAGTCTTTGAAAAATTCAAAGAGTTTAAGGCTCTTGTGGATCATCACAGAGAAGAAAATTAAGGTGTTGAGGATAGATAATGGTGGAGAATTATGTAGAAATGAATTCGAAGAATTATGTAAGAAGTTCAATATAGCAAGGCATAAGACTACTCCATACACACCTCAGTAGAATGGAGTTGCAGAAAGGATGGAAAAGACGTTGATGGAAAAATCAAGGAGCATGCTCAGTGGTGTCAGGTTAGGACATGAATTCTAAGAAGAGGCAGTGGGTACTACATGTTACCTGGTCAATTGATAATCCTCATCAACACTGGATGAAAAGACTCCACACGAGGTATGGACTGGTAAGAAACCCTCTCTTACACATCTCAAGGTATTTGGTTGTGATGCCTATGTTCATGTTCTAAAGGAAAACATGAATAATATGGATAAAAAGGCCAAAAGGTGTATCTTTATTAGTTATAAAGATGGTTTGAAAGGTTATAATATTTGGATCCTAGAAACTAAGAAGGTAGTGTATAGATGAGATGTGGTATTTAGAGAAATCAAATATGTTGTCAAATAGGAAGTCGTACAAAGGGATGAAGAACTAGAGAAAATAGAGTTTGAATTGAAGGATAATGAATCAAACTCTACAAAATAACGAGAATCAAAAGAAAAAGAGCCTCATACTCTAGTATTGAGGAGATTGTTTCGGGAAATAAGGAAATGAAAAATGTATACTTGACTTGATTTACATTCAAATTTTACTTTGTTTATTACTGATGATGATCCTAGAAATGTTAGGGAGGCACTGGATTCAGAGGATATCAAACTCTGGAAAAAGGCCATGGTGGAAGAAATGACAATGTTGGACAAGAATGAGTCTTGGGATCTAGTGGAGTTGCCAATTGGAAGGAATCCCATTGGAAGCAAATGGGAATTTAAGAAGAAGTTGAATGCAGAAGGAAAAGTGGAGAAATACAAAGATTGGTTCGTAGAAAAAGGTTATTCCCAAGTAGAGGGAATTGTCTTTGGTGAAAATTTTTCTCTAGTTGCCAAGTTAACTTCTATTGGATTTCTTTTATTTGTTATTTCTGCTTTTGATTTTGAAGTAGAAAAGATGGATGTGAAGACAACATTCCTACATGGGGATCTGGAAGATAAATCTACATGAAGCAACCAGAAGGATTTGTAGTGAATGGGAAGAAGGAGCTGGTATGCAGGATGAAAAAGTCCTTGTATGGGTTAAAACATTCATCAAGGATGTTGTATCAAAATTTTGATACTTGTATGTTGGCACTTGGCTTCACAAGGAGAAAAGATGATCACTATGTGTATTTCAAATTAATAGGTGACCATCTTATTTATTTGGTCTTGTATGTGGATGATATGTTGTTGATAGGAAACGATAAGGAGATTATCCAAGATGAGAAAACTCAGTTGTCCTCTAAATTTTACATGAAGGATCTGGGTGTTGCAAATTTTATTTTGGGCATGAAAATTCAAAGAGATTGGGAAAACAGGAAACTCTGGTTAAATCAGAGGAAATATATCGAGACAATATTGAAGAGGTTTAATATGCATGAATGTAAATCGGTCAGGGTTCCTATTCTTTATCTGCATATTAGTGTACCAAGACACAAGAAGAGGAAGAGGACATGTCTCATGTTTTGTATGCTAATGTAGTTGTAGTTTGATGTATGCAATGGTCATTACTAAATCGTACAATACACATGCAGTGGGAGTCTCAAGCAGGTATATGTCAAAACCATGGAAGGAGCATTGGAAACCAACAAAGAGGGTTTCCAGGCATTTACGTGGCACTAATAGTTATGGATTGTGCTACCAAGGAAGACCAGGATTGGATAGAGTGTTGGACATACACAGGTTTGTTGATGCAGACTGGGCTGGATATCTGGATCGTAGAAGATCTACAAGTTGGTATGTGTTTAACCTATTTGGAGAAGTAATCAGTTGGATGAGAAAAAGATAGGTTGTAGTGGCACTCTCAACTACATAAGGTAAATCCATGGAAACCACTCATGCAAGCAAGGAAGAAGTATGGTTACAGAGATTGTGTTCAAGAATTGGTTTGGTACAACAAGTTGTAAGGATATATTGTGACAGTCAGAGTGCAATATTCCTGGCGAAGAACTCGACTTATCATTCAAAGACAAAGCATACTAATGTTCAATATCACTTTGTGAGAGACATGGTTGAAAAAAAGAAGGTGGAAACTTTGAAGAATGTTGTAGATTCATTGACAAAGTTTACGAGCACTAAGAAGTGCTCCTAGTGTAGAGAAACAATGGGCATTGTTGCCTTGGATTGTTGACTATGTAATCATGTAACCCCCTATATGCAAAGAAAACAACAAGTGGGAGAATGTTGGGTATGTGTTATATTCTTTGCATGACTAAACCTAGTGTTTGTGTTGCGTCGAGCATGCGATGGAGGTCACAGGGGGGGTTTCAAGGGGGTCATAAGGGGCGAAGCCCCCAAATTTTTATTTTGGCGGTTTTTTGCATTCGTTTTTAGCATTTTTTCGGCACAAGGTTTTTACCGATGGTTTTCTAATTTTGGTCAAGGAATTATGGTTGTTGAATAATCCAGGTCAATGGATTAGGGGTTTTGGATGTTGCGAGATCCTATATATATATTGTATTGTAAACAATGAATATGATGAATAAAAATATTAGAGGTGCGGCTCTAAACAGGTTGTTGGTTTTCCTGGTTTGGGTTTCCAAAGTAAAATATTTGTGTAATGTGTGTGTGTTTGTGTGTGTGTGTGTGTGCCATTGTATCTTTTATGTTTTTATTAAGAATCTATTTGTAGTAATTAATTGTACAAGGTTAAAATCTACAAGATCAACGCTACAATAAATAAACTATGTTTATCTTTATCTCTCTAGTACCAAAAATATACAAGTCAATTCTTCAAAGACCCTTCATAGAATTAGAGTCTATTAAAAGAAAGTTTTTTATGGAGTCATTTACTCTTTATATTCTATCTTTAGTTATCGACATGATATGAGTCGTTCTTTAAAAGAGATATGTTGTAAATTCAAATTTTATTTAAGGACCCTTTTGTGGAGTTATTTTCTCTTTACACTATCTCTAGTTACCAATAGGATATGATGGTGTTATTTAAAAGAGTTCTGTTGTAAATTTAGAGTCTACTATCAATTGGGTGTAACTCAAATGATTGAGAGGAAAGTTGTTATCATCCCCCTCTCAGGTTCAAATTTCACTTTGTGACATGTTTTATCTCTTCGTGAGCCAATTGTTGAGTGTTGACCTGGCCTTGAGCCATGAATAATTTGATTTACTCTAGATACCATCCTCACAATGAGGGGAAATACCTGATGGGTTTCCTTGGGAAATTCATTACGTGAAATTTTTTATAATCTCTTTGAATACATTTTTATGGAGTTATTTTTCCTTTATGCTATCTTTAATTACTAACATGATATGTGTCATTGCTTAAATGATATTTGTTGTAAATTTAGAATATATTTAAACACCTTTTCTGGAGTTATTTTCTCTTTATGTTAACTCTACTTTTTCTTTTCCAAGGGAAATCACGCAGGGAAACTCAATGGATGCTCCCACACATTTGTGGATAGCATCCCTAGTAAACCCATACATATAGACTAGTGCATCTCACCTAGGGGTTTCAAGCTGGGCCCTCACTGGCATGGAACTAGCCAAATGCCCAACATTGGCGACAACAAGTTGAGGTAACCCCTGGGCTAATATTATGCTATCTCTAGCTATAAACATGATACAAGTTATTAAAAGAGATCTATCATATATTAAGACTTTGATTTTACAATCTCTTTTAAGTAACGACTTGTAAAATGTCACCCTTGTTTGTTCAATAGTTAAATTACTTCTAAGTGAACTGTTATTAATTTCCATGCAATATTCCCTACGACCATTTGGCAATAAATGAACTCCTAGTATTATGATGGTTGTTGTGAGTAGTCATAGAATGAGAATTGAAATAAGCAAAACACTTATCAATTATGGAGTAAGCTAATCTTGTAGCCAAACTACCTTCTTTTTTGCCACAGATCTTATAAGAATTTAACAGAAATTTCAGGCATGACGAGAGTTCCACCATGATCTAAGTTTTGCACATGGTGGAAGGATTCCCTTGGAGGGTTTTCCTAATTCTAAATTGACCTAGATCATCAAAAATTCGATCAAAATTACAGATTGATAGGAACTCTAACTTTCTATATCATTGGATTATGACAACCATAAAAAAAAAAAAAAAAAAAAGTCTACTACAAGATTAAATTATGAAATCAATTACTTTATGTTTGTTTGTCTTTCATAGAGTAATCCATCCATATGCTCCTTCATTCCACATAGTTCGATGTCATTCAATGTATTCTCCCTTTCCTTCTCAAAATATCATTGATTGTTTGCTTGCTTTTAAGGTAAGGTCTTACGCATTGACTTGCCAAAAGGATGGGGTTTTGAATTTTTCCCACTAGTTGAGCTATAAAAGGGAAAGGTCGCTCTTGTCACAGAAGTAAGAGATAACCATTTTTTTAGAAAGTAGAAAGACCTACTATGACTCAATGGTCAATCAACAAATGAGCACAACTAACACTACTTGATATCCACAAATGCAGGCCTACTCATCATCATTATTGAAGGAAAACCATGGCACTTGAAATAACTCATGGATGGTTTGTAAGTGGGTAGACTTTTACTCCTACCCAAGACAACCTATAACTCTTGTGCCAAATAAAACCTTTTTTATATTTAAAAAAATGAGATTATATATTTACATTGATATTGTTCTTCATACGACTTAACATTTGTAAAAGAACACATTACACATTTCCTATCATATACGTCCACAGAATGTGAAAAATAAAAGAGGGAAGGCGGGAAGGCAACGATACGAAGGAAGTATTGATTATTTATAAATTCAAAGAAAGGGGATTTGTTCATTTGAATTTGTCTGTCTCTGTTTATGACTAGTGGGAGGAGAAATTAAGAATGGCAAGCGACCACCACAATCTATGTCTCTTTCTGCTACCCAAACTCGCCACTCCACCTAATGATCACAAGGAGATATCGGGATTGGAATTCATGCAAATCGATAGAACTCCTTAAGATTATCTCACTTGAAAACCAAATTCAATTAAGTTGGTAGGTGAGATAGTGGGCTTACCCCTATAATAAATATCTCCTTCTATTCCACTTTCCTACCAAATTCAATTGAGTTGTTAGGTGCAAACTTCATTACACAAGTCGTAACAATGCCCTTGCACATTACATACATCACAATGGAGTTGTGTCTTCTCTTTCTTATCTCTCAAATTATTGACATTATATGAGACATTACTTAAAATAAATTTGTTGTAAATTCAAATTCTATTGAAATAATTTATTGGAGGCATTTCTCTCCCATGCTTCAATAAATAAAATTTGTTTCTCTTTATCTCTCTAGTTATTAAAACATACAAGTCAATACTTCAAAGCGACCCTTCATAGAATTATAGTCTATTAAAATAAAAATAAAAATTATGGAGTCATTTACTCTTTATATTCTATCTTTAGTGATGAAATCATAGCCGCAACACACACACACACACACACACACTACATTATGCAAAGCAAGGGATACCTAGGCATATGCTTCAATTCTTCCAAAGGGGAATTATTATACTAAATCACCATTCACATGTTACCTTCTAGTGTACAAATGGTCCCTTATATAACAATAAGTGACCATAACAACTATTACATAATTAGCTAATTAGTTCAAACCATCTCCATAACTATCTCTACAATATCTCCTAAAATATCTCAATAAATCTCCATGAATCTCTCAACATATCTTCATCCCTAATATATCTCATTTCTCCTCATTTCTAATTCATAATTAGACTTATATAATTAGTCTACCTCATTACAAAACCATCATTTAATTTATTTATTAAACATTACAAGTAAAAGTTATTCTTTCATACTCTCTTTTAATGAGTACTTGTGGTCCAATAATTTCCCTTTATCACTTAGTCCTTTGAACTAGTCTCATCTTCATCTTCTTTGTCTTCACTTCTCTCTGTCTTCTGCGATCTTTGGTCTTCTTCATTCTTCATCCTCAATCTTCTTCATCTTGTACCCACAAACGTAAACAATGTTTGTTGAAGTCCATATGCAAAGATTACAGATCCACTGGAGTACATGGGTCGCCAACCATTATATATATCGGTTCTTTAGGAAACCTTTTCTCATACATGGTTTATCAACCATTCTTTCGTCACATGTTTGCATACATGTACCTTTATTCCTCGTGCTTCATCATCATTATCATCATTATCATCATCATCATCTTGGGTTTTTGGCTTACCCATAACCATGCTCTTGATGCTCCTGCATCAGACTCCCAAGGAACAAAAACTTCTTCATGGACTCTTTCCCATGAGTTCCATGACATCTCACAAACTTATGTTTCACAATTTTCTCCACATATGCTCCACACAAGTTCCTTTTTCATAACTTGAAATCTTACCACTCTTCATTTCCTTCATCAAGTCCTCTCTCATGACATTCATTATATCAATGGTTTTAGTTGACCCCAAACCATATATTACAAAGTGTTTTTTAGAGCACCACAAAGATAAAAAAAAGTATGGGGAATATATGCCTCATCTAGTTTACATCAGGTACATACAAGATCATCTTAGGCTATTCTAGCCATTATACAAACATAAGACCAAGACCTTTTTCAAACATTATTCAAGGACCATTAAACTTCTTAGAGATGTCTCGTTCATGGATTTACTATATCTATATCAACACACTGTGTTATTTATTCTTTACCTTACTTTGCTTCCTTATTCTTGCTTCTTCTTTGTGTATTCATCTCCCTTTTCTTGCGCTTTTGTTATGCTGCCTCATTCCTTTGCTTTTTTGTGCCATTATCCTCACTACTTCATCTTTTTCCATCCTTTCCTCTCCATTTCCCCCTTTTCCTGTTGCTTCTTTTGTTCATGTCCAGGAGTTTGTCTGCTTCAACTTTCTCTATCATGAAGTTTGTGTCACCTTTCTATGTCATTTTCCTTTCTATTAATCCCTTCGTTTTTCTATCCATGTTTAATATCTTGTACCTTCCTTTGAGCTTCAATGTGCTCACCTTCTTCCTCAACAAGTCTTTCTCACCTTGCTAGACACCTCACCTAGGACCTTTCTTTCTTTGAACATGGTCTTTTGGTATTTATGGTCCTTATTCAACTTGGACCTTCTCTCCGAGTTGTTATATGCTCCTTAGTCTTCAATAGAGGTAGGGATTTTTCTTGCCATCAAATTCCTATGTCATCTACTATGTTATGGAGTCAACATCTTTATCATTCTTCACTAATCTTTTTTATGTTGTCATCTTCTTTATCATGGTTTGGTTATGTTATCTGCGTCAAATTCTACTTCTTTTATCTTCAACTTGCTTGAGATCTTCATCATGATATTCTTCATGTCTTCATCATATTTTCCCTAGTACTCAATGGTTCTTGCAAACATGATCTAATGTCGGAATGGCCAATTCCAACATAGACTCAAACTTGTGACAATAATTGACCAGAATAAATGTTACTATGATGAAAACTAGATTCTTTCAACCAGACTTTTCATGACATGACAATCTTTAAATATTTTACTTGACTTAGACAAGATTGACTTAACTTTGACACTTTCAATAACTTTGACTCACTTGACTTTATAAGGCTTTATCAAACAATATCTAGACAATAAATTTAGATTTTAGATGTTGAGTAACACTGAACATGCACCCCTCTTCATGCAACATATTATACATCAATAACTTTACTCTTCATAACTCATGAAATTCAACTTCAACTTAAACTTTTATAATTCTCTTGCTACTTACAACATAATAACAATAATATTGACTTTTGACTCATTACATCAAAAATATTTTAGACTTTGACTCTAACCTCAAACATATCTATAAACTTAAACACTTACATCAACTTACAACATAATAACAATAATATTGACTTTTGACTCATTACATCAAAAATATTTTAGACTTTGACTCTAACTTACAAAAGTACTAACTTCATTAAATAATTAAAAAAACACATAAATTCTAAACATTTTCAAATAATCTTTATCATGAGCATAGACTCAAATATTGGACTCCATTAACCTCTCTCGCACATAATCACACATCCTCTTTCTTTTTACATGGGAAAGAAATAGTCTCAACTTAAAAAAAAAATCTCACAATTCGTGTGCATTGAATATGCAGAGCCTAAAAAAAAAGCAACGTGCCTTCACAATAAATTAAAAAAAAAGAGCAATGTGCCTTCACAATTGAAAAAAAAAAACAATGTGCCTTCACAACAAATATAAAGATGATTTAGGTAAGGTCTATCTTAAAATACCTTTATTGAGTGAGTATTGCACTTCATTCTGGACAACGAATTTAAGCTGAGCGTATGCTATTTCTCCATCCAAACATTCAATGCCATGCCTCTTGATTCTTTCAAAAAAATAATCTTCGGGTTAATAGTCGATCCCTTTCAAACTTTGTTGACTATGTTAATTTAATCCACTAATTTAGAAAATATATGAATAATACTGAAAATATAATAGTTTAAATGTTTTATTTTTTGTTTTTAATGATATTTTTTGGAAATTCTGTGTAAAATTGTTGGATCTGTAGATTTGATTGGTTAATTCTGTTTAATTCAAGTGTTTCAGGTGTTTTTCAACAAGCTGAATCTATTTATGCATTCAAAAATACAATTTAAGCTGAGCGTATGCTATTTCTCCATCCAAATATTCAATGCTATGCCTCTTGATTCTTTCAAAAAAATAATCTTCAGGTTAATAGTCGATCCCTTTCAAACTTTGTTGACTCTGTTAATTTAATCCACTAATCCAGAAAATATATGAATAATCCTGAAAATATATGAATAGTATAAATGTTTTACGTTTTGTTTTTTATGATATTTTTTGGAAATCTGGTGTAAAATTGTTGGATCTGTAGATTTGACTGGTTAATTCTGTTTGATTCAAGTGTTTCAGGTGTTTTTCAACAAGCTGAATCTATTTATGCATTCAAAAATACAATTTAAATAACAAAAAATGATAATTTTGTACAGATTCAAATCATAAAATTAGAAAAAAAAAACCAAAACATAAAACAATTAAACAACACCTAAATATATGATGCTCCTCTTTGTTCCAGTTTGTAATCATAAAAAATTCCAACAAATGAACTGGCCCTTTCTCTTCTTAACTGTACAGATCTCCCTCAAACTCTGAACCACCAATATCATACCTCAATTTGATTCAGAAGCATCTCATTCATTCCTGATACTTGGCACATAAAAGAATATAATAAAAGAAGGTGGATACTTTGATCCCAAACCATTCTCTTCGGTGAGTTTGTGTAGGTTGAATAGTTGATCATACTCATCGAATTGGATGGTACTGACCGGACATCCTTTTCGGGGGAAACTTAGGGAGGATGAAGAGGAACAGTGCTCGGGGAAGAATCTCTACCAACATAGAGTAAATGAGATTCAGAATTGGGTGGTACATCACATCCAGATTGGCATCTGTATCAAAAGCAAAAAATGCAATCACAAATCATTTTATCAAAAATCACTTGAAATATATAACTGTCACACAACCAACCTCATGTACAATTGGAAACCGCCTCAGCATAAAAAATATCCTTCCTTCATATAGCAGGAAAGCCAACGCTGCAAAAAATGATATAACTGCAACAAACAATTTTGTAGTTGCCTCCAACACATTGTTGTCATCATTCCACATGTATATCCAAATGCAAATCTGACTAAAATAAATTACACCTTTTATAATAAAATATAGGCAGGCCAAAGTTTTTCAGTGGATAAGCTTACTAGTCGTGAGAGAAAGGGCTTTGACCCCACCGGTTGTGAGTAGAAAGGATAGTTGAAGTCATTAGGTACATTTATTTTCAAAGTTCATTGTTTTTTCAGTTTTAACTTTTGAGTCTTGACTCTAGACACTGATGACCTCAGACCTTGACTTGTGACTCTTTACTATTTTAAATTTTCTAGTTTGAGACTGACTAATTCCAATTTACTATTTTAGACTTTAGCATCTACTATTTAGTATTTTGCAAATTAATTAGATTCTAGAATGATGAATGATGAATTTAATTTTTAAATGAATGTTTTAATATTTATTATTTTAATATTTATTATTTTACTATTTATGTTTCAACTTCCATTATGATTTATAAATCAATGTATTTCATTACTGAATTTGAATTGAATTTTGAATCATGTTTAATAGTTTATATCATTTACAAATTTGAATTTTCAATTTACTAATTTAGTAGTATTTAGTTGTTGAGATTTATGTTATTTTTAGCATTTAGTCATTTTTCAATTTACTAATTTTAAATTTATGTTATTGTTAGTATTTAGTCCCTTTTCAATTTACTAATTTATGTTATTGTTGAAATTTATCATATTATCATTATTATTTTTATTTTTAAAATTTTATTTTGTCCCCCATTTTCCTAAAATCCCTAAAATTTGGGGGTACTTCCACACATTTTCCTTGTGCGTCTCCCCGTACCCGTGTGCCCCCGTCCCGGAGTCTTGGTGGAACATTGCTTCAAACTTTATCAATTGTATGCACAAACGTGCCTCTACAAATTTGCACTCAAAACCCTTCAAAAACAATTTAATAATGAAATATGGCAGAATAAAATTTAGTATTATGTTGAAGTACTCCTAACTCCAAAGTCACTTTTCCTCAAACTCTTCTTTATAAAGTCATAAGAATTCAAGCATGAGTGACCTTGCTCGGATACCAAATGATGAAATCAGAGCAACAAAATAAACATGGCCATAACAACTATCACGTATTTAGCTAGTTAGTTCAAACCATCTCAAGAATATCTCCTAAAATTTCTCAACAAATCTCCATGAATCTCTCAACATATCGTCATCCCCAATCTCTCTCATTTCTCTTCATCTCTAATTCATAGGTAGACTTATAGAATCAGTCTACCTCATTGCAAAGCCATTATCTAATTTATTTATTAAACATCAAAAGTAAGAGTTATTCTTTCATGTAGTACCTGTGATCCAATCATTTCCCTTTGTCACTTGGTCCTTTGAACTAGTCTCATCTTCATCTTCTTTGTCTTCACTTTTCTCCGTTTTCTGCGATCTTTGGTCTTCTTCATTCTTCATCCTCGATCTTCTTCCTCTTGTACCTGCAAACATAAACAATGTTTGATGAAGTCCAAATAAAAAGATTACCATCCACCAGAGTACATGGGTTGCCAACCAATGTATCCATCGGTCCTTTAGGAAACCTTTTTTCGTACATGGTTCATCAATCATTATTATGTCGCATGTCTGTATACATGTAACTTTATTCCCCTACATCATCGTCATCATCGCCATCATCCTCATCCTGGTTTTTTTTACTTACTTGTTACCATGCTCTCGATATTGTTGTTGCATCATTTAGTCATTGACATGATATGAGTCATTCCTTAAAAGAGATATATTGTAAATTTAAAGTTTATTTCTCTTTACAGTATCTCTATTTACTGTCACACACCCACTACGACAACTAAATTTTTTTTGTCTTTTCTTCGAGGGACAGAATCCTTGAATTTCTACGGGGCCTAGCGTAGACCGTCCATTCCCTTATCCTCCTCCAAGCGACAACAACCTGGCCTTAGTGCAAGCGCCTTTCGCAACTCGCGAGTTGGAGAGTCAAGGCTCTCGACTCCTCTTTCTCCAAACGTCGATACCCGAAATGTGATACGAGTATGGCTCCCTCCTCATTAACGCCTGCTACGTATAACCGTAGGCTAGGTTAAACACTAGCACTACTCACAACTCGCGACTTCGCGAGTTGGAGTGTTGAGCCCTCGTGCTCCTCCTTTGCGAATCCTCGAAACGTGAAAGGTCAACGTTACGTGGACTCTGCCAAAGCGACGCATACACGCTACTTGTCTCCTCTGCTGTATTTTGCTTACGAGCTATGTCGTTGTCGCCCAGCGCACGAGACCTCGACTCTCGACGTTTTCGTGACCTTAGCGATCAAGGTGCAACTTCTTCACCCTTTGAAACCCCGAAACACGATAAGTCAACAATGGGTTGACTCTTTCCCAGACAGCATGTGTCCACCACCTGTCAACCACGTAGTCCCCGCCTAATGGATGTGCCACGTGTTCGCACGAGCCCTCGATGCTTGGCACTTCACGACTTCTGCAGTCGAAAAGAAATTATTTCGACCTTTGAACCCCTGATACGCGATACCACGTGGAGGTTCTGATTCAACGGTTCTCCCATGGCTCGGATCCAACGCTCTGAATCCTTTCGCGATTTCATGTATCGCGAGTCCTTAAAACTTTGCCCGTTGACTCTTTCGAGTCGCAAGTAAGCGAAACGTTGAGATTTTGCCACGTGCCCTCCTTGATGGATGGCTATGATCAAATCGCGACTTCGCACATCGCTAGTTTGAACAGTATGTTCTTTGACCTTCTTGCTCTATGAGTCAGCGAAATGCTGAGCTCTCGCCACACGTCCCTTCTGATGGATGGCTCTGATGATTTCGAAAGTTGACTTGTGGACCTTCCTATGGATCCAACGACTATTGGTCCGCATGCTTCAGATCTAACATCTGAGATCTGTTTTCCTCATGCACTCACTTATCACTGTCTGGACGTGGATTTCAACGGTCCAGATCTCTCCTCTGCAGCTAATCTAACGATAGTTGTCGCTCCTCCTCCTGAGCTTGGAATTTCTCCCGTCTTGGAAGAATTCTCTAAGTGTCGAAGGCTTCGACCTTTGATTCCTCTGTGAGCCCTATGACTTTGGGTCTCGTCTATGTTCCCCTTCACGCTGGTTACCTACACTCATCAAATCTTGCGAAGACTATAAGAGTCGAGGCGTTAACGCCTACGATCCTTCCTCAAATTTAACGGTCGTAATAGACCTTGGGTCCTCCCGAACAGATCTCGTCTGTTCATCTTCCAAACGAAAGGACATTCCCTTTCGATACTTGAATCTCACTATCCTCCTGGAGTCTCGTCAATTATGAAGGACTTAAGAGATTTGCGTTCTTTCTCCTGGACTTAACTCTTGGAAGAATTCTTCCGCGCACCCCTTACGTTCATTCATCAAGTCTAGAACTTAAGTGGTTCTCGATTTTTGCTTGCCTTGCAGAGAGCTTGTGTGGATATGCACTACCTCTCCTGAGGTTAATCCACTCTGTCCTTGAAGGGACACAGAACGATAGGAGGGTCGACGTGTGTACATGAAACTACACCTAAGGTCGATGAACTCACAGTTCACGACTCTAGCTTAAGACACTACATAACTCAAGCATTTATGAGAACAAGTCATGTTCGAATCATATAATTTCTTACTTGCCTAATTATACAGTGAAACAGAAATAGAAGGGATACAATATATCCATTAAGCATTCATTCATATTCCTGAAAACATTCACAGTATATCCATTTCATACACAAGATATCTGATTATTTATCTATTATAGGAGGTAGCCAACTAACTGACTGTGGGTGTTCATCCTTCCACCTGACCATAGGCACAAAGGCATTCATTCTTAGCACTCTAGCCACCCCCGTGCCAAGCCATGATATCACCAGGGAATTCTCACACTTCTCGAGGGTTCTTCCTCTGTTTTCGCTTCTGTTTGGGTCATGTTCTTTGTAACTCAGAGCTTTCTCTCTCTCGGTTATGGCCTCGTCGAGGTTTCTCAGATGCTCCTCGACATCAAGCTTGCGGCCTTCAGTTCGTGAGTCGCTGGAGAGCTCTGTGCATCTCCCTTGCGAGCTTACGCTTTTTTTTTCTTTTTTTCCAGTGTCTCCTCTCCCATGTGTATCCCTCTTACCTTGGAAGGTTTGTCGACCTATCATGTTCCTTCTGTAGAAGGAAGCTCAGGTTTGCAGGTCCCTATGGTACTTCGAGCTGACAACCCATGTTTCCATTCATGGGGGTGGTTGATAATTCAACCACCGGTCCTTTCTTCATTAACTGGTTTCTCTCCTTGGGATCCAAAGGAGGTTGTCATCCTCATCAAGGAAAAATTGGGGTTATTTGTCATAATGAACCCTCTCTTATAGTTTTCACGTTCTTCCTCTAGTGATATCATGGCCAATACTTTCAAGGCTTCACCCCCACAGTTAGTCATTGGAAACTCAAACAATAATACATTTACATTGTCCTCATGCATTAGCATGGTAATTCCTATTTTATGATTAATTACAAATTGGGGGAAATAGGTTGTTACAATTCCCCCCCCCCTTAAAGGAACACCGTCCTCGGTGTTCTTTCTCAAAAACACATGTCACACCTTTCTCATTCAGCCACTTCAGAAGTCTTGACCTTCGTCCTCAGTCAGGTCCTCTTTCAGGATCTTAGTCTTCGTCATCTGCCTTCAATAATTCTTGGACAACAAGCACATTAATCACAATTTTGTGCGAAAACATCTTACTGCTGTTCAAAATTCAAAAGGAAAATTTCATAATCTTAGCACAATACTTATCTGTGCATTTTGTGGATCTGTATCCACATGGTAGTTTTGTTATCCATGTTCATCGCTTTCCTTGACGTACCCATTGGGTGCATGATTCCAATTCAATAGTTCACAAGAATTATTATGATTTCATCTTCCTTTCCAAGGTTTTTCCACACGGGAAACTACCCATTGTGTGCATGATCCCAATAGTTTACAAGAATTATTAAGGTATACTCTTCCTTGCGGTCACTCACCCTCCAGGCCCAGGCTCAGGCATCCCCTTCACTGTTATACAGTCCTTCGGGCAATCCATCTTGCCCTGCCAAAGTTTTCTCGCACATGAAAATTTTAGAGACTCTATCGAGTCTTACAGTCGAGGCGTCCCTCAGACTTGCTCTACCAAGGCATACCTCTGGCTTGTGTTACCTCAACGCAATAATTTTCAGGTGATCATGGCTTATCACGGGGTTTTCATGGCTCAGTAGTAGCCATGTTCATCATCTTCAACTTTGACAGACCTCATCTGTCTTTTCTGAACATGTCTTTTCTTCTCACCTGTATCACAGGTATACAAAATTCATGAGACATCATTATAAATTCTAACTTTCAGAATTTTATTGCAAATCTGTCACCCACAGATTTTCCAATCTCACAATTTGTTTTCATATTTGTTCCGCATAGGAACCAAATTCTTAATTATGGGACTTTCCTTCCCATAACGGTTTGGCTTAGCAAGCAATTGGCCTTCCTTATGGGCTTACAATGCTGCCATATCCACGACCCCTTTGCTTCCTGCACTGTCAACTTCAATCGGCCAAACAACTTGTTAGCTTTTCCATGCATATACATTTTATTGCACCTTTACAACATCGTCACAACAATTTCAAAATTGTGCATACTTAACAATTAAATTACTTTCTCAAAAAGGAAATACCATTCCTTGCAGTTTGGCTCAACAGACAATCGCTCTTCCTTATGGACTTACAACACTGCCATATCCAAGACCCTTTCCTCTCTGCAATTTCATTCTTTACACAACCAAACAATTGTTAGTTTTTCGTGTACATTACCTTTTTCGAAAATCAAGTGTACTAACAGTCCAGTTCATTTCATCTATTCAAGGATTCAAAGCGAAAGGATACATCATCCCTTACCTATGCATCATTCCAGCCTACCAAATTTTCAAAATGTGATTCAAATATCAATTGATTTTAATGAATGCGCCAACATTTGTGGCCACATTCATACTCAATGCACCCTTGCATTGATTTCAAGTTTGTCACACTTTATGATAGGTTCTTGGCCATGGTGTGTTGGAACTTAACCAACCTCTCCACCACATGGCCTATTCATTTTCATTCATTCTTACAATAGGACCATGCTTCTTGCTATAAGACGATCACAATCCCAAATTAGTACACATGAAACTTAAAAGTTTCGCATGAATGCACCCAAGCATTATGCCTTCATTAATAACCAGGGTCCTCCTTCCAAAATGAGAAATCCATTGTCTGTCCTTTATGCAAATATGCATTTCCTTGAAGTAATTCCATGCAACGTGCTATCTATGAGCACTTTTGTTTCCAATCGTTCCTTGATTGGTCCATGTGTTCATGAAATATTAGTTCATGAATTCTTCCGAGGGTTACAATCAGTCTTTACTACCAGAGGTTCATGCCTCCATCATTCAGGTTCTCCTTCCTAAATCATACCCTACTTGGGTATCCATGGCATACCACCGCCCTTTCAATTTTCATGCATAACATGAGACAATAAAATATTTCGGAAGGGGTTCTCACCCGAATCTTTTCATACCCTGAGCCACATAAGCATGAACATTTTTATACATGTTCTTGGCTACTAGCACTCTCTTTCTGATCTCTACCTCATCAACAGTGCTTTAGCAGGATTTTCACAGTCCTGTCAACAATCTTTCAGCCACAACCTTCTCCTGGTCATCCTCTGCTTGAGGTTGCCCGTCATTGGCAATTGTCTTCCTCAATAGCTCCAATTCCTTTCTATACATAGCATGAATCATCATAGTCACAATTATATTAGTTGTAATATTAAATCAAATGCATGTATCATAACTTTCAAATTCATACACATCTTCAAAATTTCCTAGCATATCTTCATGCACTTCATCATATTATCTTCAAATGTTTCCACAAGTGCAACAAAAACAAATTTCAATTGCATCTTCAGCAATACAATCCTTATCACTATGTGTCAAAACCTTTTTATTTTCATTGGCATACCAACTTTCTCATCCAAGAGAAAACATAATACTCACGAGGAAAGAATTGGGGACTCTCCCCTTCTTCCAACTCTTTCTACACCGCCAGGGCTAGAGTTCAGCCTAGTCGAGTTATCTCTAAGGCCTTATTGTCTTTTCTTAATCACGGCTTCTACCAAGCCTTATCAGTTAAATGTACTCATTTATTCATTTAATCATACTCGGGGGGTTTACTTGCCTTTTACCAACTATACCGGTTTCCACAACTGCTCTTTTTCTGAGCAGCCCTGGGTTAGGCTCATCCTAACTCTTAGGATACTTCATCATGCTTTAATAGCAAAATATTTTGCCCATAATGAATCATGAACATGTGCATCTTGCACACTACCATTCGGTTATCATAATTGGTCAATATTCATTTATTAGTCTTCTTATTCATTACATGATATTTTCAAAATGTAATCCAGGATTCTGGTGTATATATATAAGCTTGTGGCTTACTACTTAATTCTCAGCAGTCATTAAGGTTGTGACTTCATTTTCGTGACAGAGTCTTCACACAGTTCCTCCACAAGGAACTCCTTCAGCATGCAACTTCCTTATTGCATATCCATCACTATTTGTGATGGCCTCGGCCTTGAGTTAGCTTTAGTTGTCTACCAAATATTCCCTTAAGGAATATAAACATGCATCTTTGTCATGTACCTAATTACGCATTCTAGTTTTGCTAACTTACATCCATGATGTATTTAACCATATTCATAATCCTAAGCCTGCATGTAGCTGCCATAGGTATATTTCATAACCCACATACATCTTTACTTTTAAGATCAGTCAACTCGAGATTGTTCACAATCCTTCTCGTGTGATTCCCAAAGGCATAATCATTTGCCTCTTATTATGACAACATAACATCTTTGCTCATTTACCCTTCTATCTAATCATATTAGTATTCCCTGAGGAAAGGGAATACAGTCCCCTCAAGCTATTACTTGGAACATAACTTTCATGACTCTTCAGAATGGGGTCAACCATGCATCCATAGTATTTGTTTGATCTGGACAAGAACGATTCTTGCTTTATATTTCCCTCATTTAGGCAGTCACCTCATGTCTTTAGTATACCTATATTCCTACATTATACATGTGCTTGTACATGTAATATCATTCATACCTAACTGGTATTAAATCAGGCTTTATATCAAGAAGCTTCACAATGCATTAAATCCATGCATTCAAGCATAACACACATAAACCTAACCAAACGTTTATCATGCAAGTTCATTGCTTGCACCCCTTCCATGTCATTAACACACATGGACATATCCGACTTCTATATCCTTTTTTTTTTTTCCAAGGATCTTCCAAGCATCCTTATGATCAGGTATACACATTCATGTATATGTAGGTGCATCTATTGCACCTTTTTACCTAATGCATTCACTTGATAGTTTAATTTCATCATTAGTGTCCTTTAGTTTGAGACTTTAGTCACTTACATGACTAATCTCATAGTCATACCTCGTGTTGGTGTTGTCTTCTCTCATGGTTATAACCAACCAGGGTCACTTTCCTCTTTATGCGACAATGTCTTAGCAAGAAAACCTCCTTGCTTCAACGTCCATAGGGTCTTACCCATCTCACTTTTCTCTGGTCATGAGGACTTATATACTCTGATTTTAATATAAAGCAGTAATTATACAACCAAGGATCCTACTTGATCCTCTCAGATTCCTTTAGGACCACAAATGTATTAACCATTATATAACCAACCATCATCAATGCCTAATGTTCCAACTGCCCATGCTTAGAGGCGGCGTCACTAACATCAGGTTTTTCGACTTTCGGGCTTCAGCTACCCTTGACAGAACCATACCACCTTTAGCTATCCACATTCAAGTCTTATTATCAATGTTAATTAGCATATCCCTAAGGTAAGAGCAGTCGTCACTTTGACAAAGGGGTTAAAGAAATTCTTCTGTTGAACTTCAACAAGAATTCCCAAAACCACAAGTTCAATCTGCAGTCCTTCTCCTCAAGGAGTAAATGCAGATAACTATATCTCCTTACGCGACTCGTACATGAGCCCAAGCAGGCCAAGTGTTGTAACCATGCTCTGATACCAATTTGTCACACACCCACTACGACAACTAAATTTTTTTTGTCTTTTCTTCGAGGGACATAATCCCTGAATTTCTACGGGGCCTAGCGTAGACCATCCCTTCCCTTATCCTCCTCCAAGAGACCACAACCTAGCCTTAGCACAAGCGCCTTTTGCAACTCGCGAGTTGGAGAGTCAAGGCTCTCGACTCCTCTTTCTCCAAACATCGATACCCGAAATGTGATACGGGTATGGCTCCCTCCTCACTAGCGCCTGCTACATATAATCGTAGGCTAGGCTAAACACTAGCACTACTCGCAACTCGCGACTTCGCGAGTTGGAGTGTTGAGCCCTCGTGCTCCTCCTTTGTGAATCTCCGAGACACGAAAGGTCAATGTTACGTGTACTCTACCAAAGCGACGCGTACACGCCACTTGTCTCCTCCGCTATATTCTGCTTACGAGTTGTGTCATTGCCGCCCGTTGCATGAGACCTCGTCTCTCGGCGTTTCACGACCTTAGCGATCAAGGTGCAACTTCTTCACCCTTCGAAACCCCGAAACACAATAAGTCAACAATGGGTTGACTCTTTCCCAGGCGACATGTGTCCACCACCTATCAACCACGCGGTCCCCACCTAACGGATGTGCCACGTGTTCGCACAAGCCCTCGATGCTCGACACTTTGCGACTTCTGCAGTTGAAAAGAAATTCTTTCGACCTTTGAATCCCTGATACGTGATACCACGTTGAGGTTCGGATCCAATGGTTCTCCCATGGCTTGGATCCAACGGTCTGGATCCTTTCGCGATTTTGTGTATCGCGAGTCCTTAAAACTTTGCCCGTTGACTCCTTCGAGTCGCGAGTAAGCGAAATGCTGAGCTTTTGCCACGTGCCCTCCTTGATGGACGGCTACGATCAAATCGCGACTTCGCACATCGCTAGTCCGAACAGTATGTTCTTTGACCTTCTTGCTCTACGAGTCAATGAAATGTTGAGCTCTCGCCACGCGTCCCTTCTGATGGACGACTCTAATGATTTCAGAACTTGTCTCGTGGACCTTCCTCTGGATCCAATGACTATTGGTCCGCATGCTTCAGATCTAATGACTCAAATCTATTTTCCTCATGCGCTAACTTCTCGTTGTCTGGACGTGGATTTCGATGGTCCAGATCTCTCCTCTGCAGCTAATCTAACGATAGTTGTCGCTCCTCCTCCCGAGCTTGGAATTTCTCCCATCTTGGAAGAATTCTCTAAGTGTCGAAGGCTTCGACCTTTGATTCCTCTGCGAGCCCTGTGACTTTGGGTCTCGTCTATGTTCCCCTTCACGCTGGTTACCTACACTCATCAAATCTTGCGAAGACGATAAGAGTCGAGGTGTTAACGCCTATGCTCCTTCCTCAAATTTAACGGTTGTGACAGACCTTGGGTCCTCCCGAACGGATCTCGTCCGTTCATCTTCCAAATGAAAGGACATTCCCTTTCCATACTTGAATCTCACTATCCTCCTGGAGTCTCGTCAATTATGAAGGACTTAAGAGCTTTGTGTTCTTTCTCCTAGACTTAACGCTTGGAAGAATTCTTTCGCGCACCCCTTACGTTCATTCATCAAGTCTAGAACTTAAGTGGTTCTCGATTTTTGCTTTCCTCGCAGAGAGCCTGTGCAGATATGCACTACCTCTCCTGAGGTTAATCCACTCTGTCCTTGAAGGGACTCAAAATGATAGGAGAGTCGACGTGCGTATAGGAAACTACACCTAAGGTCGACAAACTCACAGTTCACGGCTCTAGCTTAAGACACTACAGAACTCAAGCATTTATGAGAACAATTCATGTTCGAACCATATAATTTCTTACTTGCCTAATTATACAGTCAAGCAGAAATAGAAGGGATACAGTATAGCCATTAAGCATTTATTCATATTCCTGAAAACATTCACAGTATATCCAATTCATACACAAGATATCTGATTACTTATCTATTATAGGAGGTAGCCAACTAACTGACTGTGGGTGTTCATCCTTCCACCCAACCATAGGCACAGAGACATTCATTCTTATCACTCTGGCCACTCCCGTGCCAAGCCATGATATCACCAGGGAATTATCACACTTCTCGAGGGTTCTTCCTTCGTTTTCGCTTCTGTTTGGGTCATGTTCTCTGTAACTCAGAGCTTTCTCTCTCTCGGTTATGGCCTCGGCAAGGTTTCTCAGATGCTCCTCAGCATCAAGGTCGCGACCTTCAATTCGTGACTCGCTAGAGAGCTCTGCGCATCTCCCTTACGAGCTTACGCTCTTTTTTGTTTTTTTTCGGTGTCTCCTCTTCCGTGTGTATCCTTCTTACTTTGGAAGGTTTGCCGACCTATCCTATTCCTTCTGTCAGAAGGAAGCTCAGGTCTGCAGGTCCCTATGGTACTTCGAGCTGACAACCTATTTTTCCATTCATGGGGGTGGTTGATAATTCAATCACCGGTCCTTTCTTCATTAACTGATTTCTCTCCTTGGGATCCGAAGGAGGTTGTCATCCTCATCAAGGGAAATTTGGGGTTATTTGTCATAATGAACCCTCTCTTATAGTTTTCACATTCTTCCTCTAGTGATATCATGGCCAATACTTTCAAGGCTTTACCCCCACAGTCAGTCATTGGCAACTCAAACAATAATAGATTTACATTGTCCTCATGCATTAGCATGGTAATTCCTATTTTATGATTAATTACAAATTGGGGGAAATAGGGTGTTACATTTACCAATAAGATATGATGACGTTATTTAAAAGGGTTTTGTTGGAAATTTAGAGTCTATTGTCAATTGGGTGTAGCTCAAGTGGATGATAGGAAGTTTGTTTTCAATTGGGTGTAGCTTGAGTGGTTGAGAGGAAAGTTGTTATCCTCCCCCTCTTGGGTTCAAATTTCACTTTGTGACATGCTTTCTCTCTTAGTGAGCCAATTGTTGAGTGTTTGCCTGGCCTTGAGCCCTAAATAATTTGATTTACTCTAGGTACCATCCTCACAATGATGGGAAGTACCTAATGGGTTTCCTTGGGAAATTCATCACGTGAAAACAAATATAATATATTTAAATACATTTTTTATGGAGTTATTTT
>ML780630.1:294625-306053 GCA_009831015.1 Picea engelmannii
AAAAGTAGAGAACATCAACTGCCCAATATCATGTAAAATAACGGTTCGAGCATGGAAATACAATAGCCTACTGGAAATATAGAATATAAACGTCAGTCAGATCTCATGGATCAGTACTGGAATACAATCAAATAACATAAAAACACCCGTGATCAGAAGATGATGGCAGATCTGATGCATGCACGGATAGATCGTAAAAAATATGCGGTTCCGGAGAAATACGGTAACCGCTACCAGGTGGGAAAACTCGTCTAGAAGAATGGACCGTCGGAATGCGCCGGAAACTGCTCCAATAGAAGCGCCCTGGCCTCTAGACTGAAATGGATGAGTGTCGGATCTCGGATTTGGTCTCTAAAGCATTGGATCTGGACCCCTGGGGGGTTTGCACCCCTCCTAGAGCACTGGATGCGCCCAAAAGGATTCCACCAACGGAATTTGCCGCTATATGGCTCAAAATGATCGTCTCGCCAAATAAGGAAATGGGTCGGAAGGATTTGTCCAGATCTGCTCTGAAACTCTGCATGCAACACCAAATGTCTGTCCGGAAGAGCTGTGCCCTAAATGGTTGAATGAGTTGATCTGCAAGACTCCACCGTCAGAATCTGATGATAGATGGCTCAATAGAAGCGCTCTGGCTGGATCTCAAATGGGTTGGAAGGAAACTGCAATATGGATACGGATCTCGTGCAGCTCTCCAAACCCTCAAACTAGCTTGCGCCCTCACTGGCTGAGCTGCGCACTCTGCAATGGATACTCCTGAAAAGTACAGTGAAATACCTGGATGGTATCTCCGATGGGCTAGGGTGTGTCTCTCAACACCGAAACCGATCAATGGTGGTGGTTTCCTCCAGAAATCCACAAAATAGTAAGGTCGGCTCTCCTCCTCCTCTGGGAACTCTCAACATCAAATCATAACAATGCATAATGAAGAATTAGGTCAAATTCCTCTCTTTATACCTTTCCCAATCTAATTCACCATTGACCTCACTTAAGCTAGGCGCTTTTCCTCCTAAAGTGATTTATTTGTCAATTAAGTCCCCCTTTAACACCTTTTCATTCTAATTCTTCGTTGACTTAGGCTTAAGTGACTTTTCCTAAGTATTTTGGCTTAATTCATCGTTTAGCCATCAATTCCTCCTTATTTCTCCATCTTGTTCCCTGTTTGTGCCTGACTATAGTCTACGGGAACATATAGACTACTAAGTCACTCCCTGCTGGCTTACTCTTGGGAACGAGACATCACAGTGAGTACATGGGTCACCAACCGTTATATTTGTCAGTTCTTTAGGAAATCTTTTCTCATACATGGTTCATCAACCATTCTTCCGTCACATGTCTGCATATATGTATTTTTATTCCCCCTTCTTCATCATCATCATCTTGGGTTTTTGTCTTACCTGTAACCATGCTCTTGATGCTCCTGATTTAGACTCCCAAGAAACAAAAACTTCTTCATGGACTCTTTCTCACGAGTTCCCTATTTTCTCGCAAACTTTTGTTTCTCAATTTTCTCCACATATGCTCCACACAAGTTCCTTTTTCATAACTTGAAATCTTCATGTTTTCCTCGGATCAGTAAACTATGCAAGTCCCTTTTTCATGACCTGCAATCTCCCTTTATGCTCAACTACTCAAGTCCCTTTTTTATGACTTGAAATCTCTTTGGCTTCCTCAGATCTTATGTCAGTCATGGACTGTCTCAAATTAGCGGTTCAACCCATAGTCAAGCTCCTCTTTCTGACTTACCCCTCTTCATTTCCTTCAACAAGTCCTCTCTCATGACATTCATTATATCAATGGTTTTAGCTGACCACAAACCATATATTACAAAGTGTTTTTTAGAGCACCACGAACATAAAAAAGTATGGGGAATATATGCCTCATCTAGTTTACATCAGGTACATACAAGATCATCTTAGGCTATTCTAGCCATTATACAAACATAAGACCGATATATTTTTCAAACATTATTCAAGGACCATTAAACTTCTTAGAGATGTTTCGTTCATGGATTTACTATATCTATATCAACACACGATGCTATTTATTCTTTACCTTACTTTGCTTCCTTATTCTTGCTTCTGCTTTGTGTCTTCATCTCCCTTTTCTTGCGCTTTTGTTCTGCTGCCTCATTCCTTTGCTTTTTTGTGCCATTATCCTCACTACTTCATCTTTTTCCATCCTTTCCTCTCCATTATGCCCTTTTCCTGTTGCTTCTTCTATTCATGTCCAGGACTCTGTCTGCTTCAACTTTCTCTGTCATGAAATTTGTGTCACCTTTCTATGTCATTTTCATTTCTACTAATCCCTTCATTTTTCTATCCATGTTTAATCTCTTGTACCTTCATCTGAGCTTCAATGTGCTCACCTTCTTCCTCAACAAGTCTTTCTCACCTTGCTAGATACCTCACCCAGGTTGTTTCTTTCTTTGAACCTAGTCTTTTGGTATTTATGGTCCTTATTCAACTTAGACCTTCTTTCCGAGTTGTTATATGCTCCTTAGTCTTCAATAGAGTTAGGAATTTTTCTTGCCATCAAATTCCTATGTCATCTACTTTGTTATGGAGTCAACATCTTTATCATTCTTCACTAATCTTCTTTATACTGTCATCTTCTTTATCATGCTTTGGCTACATTATCTGCGTCAAATTCTACTTCTATCTTCAACTTGCTTGACATCTTCATCATGATATTCTTCATGTCTTCATCATATTTTCTTGGTACTCTACGGTTCTTGCAAACATTATCTAATGTCAGAATGACTAGTTTCAGCATAGATTCAAACTTGTGACAATAGTTGGCCAGGATAAATGTTACTATGATGAAAACTAATAGTTGGCCAGGATAAATGTTATTATGATGAAAACTAGATTCTTTCAACCAGACTTTTCATGACAAGACAATCTCTAAATATTTTACTTGACTTAGACAAGAGTGATTTAACTTTCATGACATGAAAATTTCTAAATCTTTAGGTTAATAGTCGATCTCTTTCAAACTTTGTTGACTCTGTTAGTTGAATCTAGAATCCACTGATTCAGAAAATATAGGAATAGTTCAAACGTTCTAGGTTTTGTTTTTAGTTGAATCTTGAATCCACTAATTCAGAAAATATAGGAATAGTTTAAAAGTTTTAGGTTTTGTTTTTTTCTGATGATATTTTTTAGCTCTTTATTTTTTGGGAAATCCTGTGTAAAATTGTTGGATTTGCAAATTTGAGTGGTTAATTCTGTTTAATTTAAGTGTTTCAAATGTTTTTCAGTATACTAAATTTATTTATGTATTCAAAAATACAATTTAAACAATAAAAAATGGTGATTTTGTACAGATTCCAAATAAAAAAAACAAAACTTAAAACAATTAAACAACACAATATATGACACTCCTCTTTGTTCTAGTTTGTAATCATAGGAAATACCAACGAATGGACTGGCCGCTTTCTCTTCTTAACTGTACAGATCTCCCTCAAACTCTGAACCACCAATATCATACCTCAATTTGATTCAGAAGCATCTCATTCATTCCTATACTTGGCACATAAAAGAATATAACAAAAGAAGGTAGATACTTTGATCCCAAACCATTCTCTTCGGTGAGTTTGTGTAGCTTGAATAGTTGATCATACTCATCGAATTGGATGGTACTGACCGGACATCCTTTTCGGGGGAAACTTAGGGAGGATGAAGAGGAACAGTGCTAAGGGAAGAATCTCTACCGACATAGAGTAAATGAGATTTAGAATTGGGTGGTACATCACATCCAGATTGGCATCTGTATCAAAAGCAAAAAATGCAATCACAAATCATCTTATCAAAAATCACTTGAAATATATGACTGTCACACAACCAACCTCATGTAACTTCTTTCTGCACCCTTCAGTCTCAATTGGAAACCGCCTCAGCATCAAAAATATGCTTCATATAGCAGGAAAGCCAATGCTGCAAAAAATGATATAACTGCAACAAACAATTTTGTAATTGCCTCCAACACATTGCTGTCATCATTCCACATGTATATCCAAATGCAAATCTGACTCAAATAAATTACACCTTTTATAATAAAATATAGGCCGGCCGAAGTTTTTCAGTGGATAAGCTTCCTGCCTGATGGTATATCTGAACCCAAAATAGGATAAGTAATGTATATGTCGAAAATAATAGTATTCCAGGAAGATCTAGTAGTACAATTGCAAAAACCCTTGGCTTGAAAACAAACACCTGTTTGTGAAATCCAAAGATAACAGCCCGTACTCCGTTGACAATAAAGTTCATGAGATGTAAAACCTTTTGTGTTGTCCAACCATATTCTGGAAGTCGTAATTGAGTGTGAATAATTTGTATCAGGGCCACAAAAACAAAAAGGGCATAATGTTAGAAAATCTTCTCAGAACAAGGCCATAAGCAGCACAAAGTGTATAGAAAATCCCATCCTGCCACTTGGTAGACTCGTTGATCTCATCCAACCACTGTGAGGCGCACTGCATTGCTGTGATTCTGTCTTCTATGAATCCCGGCCATATTGTCATCCTTGCCATATTATTTACTCTCACTCTCACTCTTCCGTACATATATAAACACATAGATAAATAGATGATGATAGCAAGGAGACTCGATCTGCGTACCGGGTCCGGGCTGCGACCAACTCTGAACTGCGACCAACTCTGAACTGCAATCAACTCATACTGCAACCAACTCTGATCTGTGACCACCGGAGCGAGCTACGACCAACTCAGGCTGCACTCATGTGCTCTAAAATGGGAATTTCATTCTTACCAGATCGTGTTCTTGCCACCAAAGCAATCTGCGACCAACTCGGCTGTGATCTAGACTGAGACTCTACTTGTATAACAATTTCTTGATTCCACTATTCGAGTTTGTATCACAGTTTCTATAACAATTTCTTGATTCCACTATTCGAGTTTGTATCACAGTTTCTAGGCTATGCACAAACGTGCCTCTACAGATTTGCACTCAAAACCCTTCAAAAACAATTTAATAATGAAATATGGCAGAATAAAATTTAGTATTATGTTGAAGTACTCCAAACTCCAAACTCCAAAGTCACTTTTCCTCAAACTCTTCTTTATAAAGTCACAATAATTCAAGCATGAGCGACCTTGCTGGGATACCAAATGATGAAATCAGAGTAACAAAATAAACACGACCATAACAGCTATCACACATATTTAGCTAGTTAGTTCAAACTATTTCAAGAATATCATCCAAAATTTCTCAACAAATCTCCATGAATCTCTCAACATATCTTCATCCCCAATCTCTCTCATTTCTCCTCATCTTTAATTCATAGGTAGACTTATAGAATCAATCTACCTCATTGCAAAGTCATTATTTAATTTATTTATTAAACATCACAAGTAAGAGTTATTCTTTCATGTAGTACCTGTGATTCAATCATTTCCCTTTGTCACTTGGTCCTTTGAACTAGTCTCATCTTCATCTTCTTTGTCTCCACTTTTCTCCGTCTTCTGCGATCTTTGGTCTTCTTCATTCTTCATCCTCGATCTTCTTCATCTTGTACCTGCAAACATAAACAATGTTTGATGAAGTCCATATAAAAAGATTACCATCCACAAGAGTACATGGGTCGTCAGTTGCTGTATCCATCGGTTCTTTAGGAAACCTTTTTTCGTACATGGTTTATCAATCATTATTCCGTCACATGTTTGCATACATGTAACTTTATTCCCCTTGCATCATCCTCATCCTGTTTTTTTTTACTTACCCGTAACCATGCTCTCGATATTGTTGTTGCATCATTTAGTCATTGACATGATATGAGTCATTCCTTAAAAGAGATATGTTGTAAATTTAAAGTTGTTATCCTCCCCCTCTTGGGTTCAAATTTTACTTTGTGACATGCTTTCTCTCTTCGTGAGCCAATTGTTGAATGTTGGCCTGGCCTTGAGCCCTAAATAATTTGATTTACTCTCGGTACCATCCTCGCAATGATGGGAAGTACCTAATGAGTTTCCTTGGGAAATTCATCACGTGAAAAAAATATAATCTATTTAAATACATTTTTATGGAGTTATTTTTTCTTTAATGCTATCTTTAGTCACTGACATGATATGTGTCATTTCTTAAAAGAGATTTGTTGTAAATTTAGAATATATTTAAATACCTCTTATGGAGTTATTTTTTCTTTATACTATCTCTAGTTTTTTTTCCAAGGAAAATCTTGGAGGAAAACTCAAAGGACACTCCCCTACATTTGTGGATGCCATCCCTAGTAAACCGGTAGGTGTAGACTAGTGCGCCTCACCCAAGGGGTTCAAATTGGGCCATCACTAGCGTGGAACTAGCCAAATACCCATGTTGACAACCATTTGAGGTAACCCCTGGGCTATTATGCTATCTCTAGTTATAAACATCAAACAAGTTATTAAAAGAGATCTGTCATATATTAAGACTTTGATTTTACAATCTCTTTTAAGTAATTACTTGCAGAATGTTGCCCTTATTTGTTCAATAGTTAAAATTACATCTAAGTGAACTATTATTAATTGTTATGCAATATTCCCTCCGACCATTTGACAATAAATGAACTCCTAGTATTATGGTGGTTTGTTGTGAGTAGTCATAGCATGAGAATTGAAAGAAACAAAACACTTATCAATTATGGAGTAAGCTAATCTTGTAGCCAAACTACCTTTTTTTCCATAGATTTGATAAGAATCTAACAAAAATTTCATGCATGATCAGAGTTCCACCATGATCTAAGTTTTGTACATGGTGGAACACTTCCCTTGGAGGTTTTTCCTAATTCTAAATTGACCTAAATCATAAAAAATTTGATCAAAATTATAGATTGATAGGAACTCTAACTTCTTGTATCATTGGATTATGACAACTAGGAAAAAAGGTCTACTACAAGATTAAATGATGTCATCAATTACTTTATGTTTGTTTGTCTTTCATAGAGTAATCCATCCATAAGCTCCTTCATTCCACATAGTTCAATGTCATTCAATGTATGCTCCCTTTCCTTCTCAAAGCATCATTGCTTGCTTGCTTGCTTTTGAGGTAAGGTCTTATGAATCAACTTGCTAGAAGGATGGGGTTCTCACTTTTTCCCACTGCTAATTGAGCTTAAAAAGGGAGAGGTCGCTCTTTGCACATAAGTAAGACATAACCTTTTTTTTCAAAAGTGAAAAAAACTACTATGACTCAGTGTTCAATTGAAATCATCAGTAGTTTCTATCCACAAATGTAGACCTACTCATCACCATTATTGAAGGAAAACCACGCCACCTAAAATAACTAGTTGATGGTTTGTAAGTGGATATACTTTTAAGCTTTTACTCTACCCAAGATAACCTTACCATTGCATAGCTCTTGTGCCAATACAACTTTTTTTATATTAAAAAAATGAGATTATATATTTACAATGATATTTTTCTTCATATGACTTTGACATTTGTGAAATAACATGTTACACATTCCCTATCATATACGTCCACGAAATGTGAATGATAAAAGAGCGAAGGCAGGAAGGCAACCATAGGAAATAAGTATTAATTATTATGCCAATGGTCGTACACCTATTGAAAAGATCCATAATTAATGATATTTTAATCGCATATGTGATTTTTGTGGACAAGATTTGATATGCTCCGAATATTTTTGGTCGTCACAATAAATGAAAGGATACAATTTCAACCATTAACTTCCTTGCATGACAAAACATGGTTGTTTGTCACTAAAAAGGGTGATTAACATGATTAACGTAATAATGGCCCATCCTGTTATTAATTCCCACTTTATTTACAACTTGAGTTTGCGTGGCGTGCGCTTAAATTATTTACTGCATTTTTTTACTGTTCGTGGAGTGTGTTCGCTTCAACTTCTTTACCAGGTCAGTGTTACTATCTTTTTAGTGTGTGTGCTACATATCTTTTTATTGTGCACGTCGATTCATCTAATGGGGCGTTCGCTTCCTCTACCCAAGACTCTACACGCAATATAGTTCCTTCTATTGTGTAATTCTCTTTGAAGGGATTTATTTGAATGGTTTCTCATTATGTGATGGGATGATGATTGCAGATAACCTGAGTTCGATTGCATCTCTGAACACGACTGAAAATGGCACACAAATAGTTACCGTAAATGAAAAAGTTTAATCGACGACCTGGCTTTCGGGGTTTTAGACACCCTCTATTCCTCTTGGCGAACCATCAAAAGGTTCGGCTTCAGAACAAAGAGTTGTTCTATTATGATGTTTGTATATCTCTCTTGCTCTGTGTTATTTGTTTATGCTTAAGTTTATGTAGATGTCTAGAATGATTTTTTTTCCTCCTTTAACTTCGTAGGTTACCATCAAGCCGAGGTGGGTTTCATTTAATTAGAGGGCACACTGTGATAGGATGCTCGAATTGTTTGCTATTTCAAAGTGGGGGCTTCACAACAGGAAAACATGCTTGTAGAGTGAGCATCACTAATCCCTGCAATGCAATGCAAGGTTATGCACACTCCACAAATCTATTGAAATATATTAGTTTTATGCCTAAGATGTTTTCATTCTCATGTTCACTATTGACATCCCATATGGTTGATTAAACAATGTCGCCTCCTAAACCCTAACCCTAATCTTACCTATTTACAATATTCCACGAAAATCGAAGAGATTATGTTTAATATATTCCCAAATAAGAAATGACCTTCATATCATAGGGCATGCCACATTTAATCACATTCCAGCTTTAACCTCATATTATTGGTTGGATTTCCTTAGATGAGAGTAGCCTACATATTTACTATAGTTTAAGATTGTAAAAATAACTAATGGTAGCTTTCTTAGCCTATGTTACCTTGTATACAGGGCCAAAGCCTCCATCTCCAAACTTGTTATCATCATGAAAGTTTTTGGTAGTAGTTAGTAATGTTTCCATTGTAAATACTATTTGTCCATCATGACCGAATAATGTGCTTTCCTCGTCATGATCTGTACAATAAAAATACAGCTCGTTATATTAGAAAATATAAAAACAAAAATTGAATTAGGATCAAGACTTTATTACGCTGAGGGCTTGGGGGGACATGAGTGTCTTTATCCTAATTGACTTTCAAGCGAATGCTAAGAATCTCTTAAAAAAATTGTCAGGTGAATCCAAAACGATTGGCATTCAGTACAACTCTAGACTTGTTCTCTCAAATGATTTACAGTCTAGTCTAGTGCACCAGAGGTATAAATACCAACGACTACAACACATATCTATTGTTCTCAATCAATAAAATATTCACATATGATCCAATTGCAAGAGTTTAGTTTTGAAGTCGAAACTGCATACTTCATTATGAAATATATCCTTTCTTTAATTCGTCTGTGCTTCCACCAACCCTTACGGAAAGACCAACTAATAGTACACAGATCAAATCTTCACACAAAAAAACACATAATTTTAGGTGTTGTAGGTGGCTTGGTTCTCGTGTTAATCATATGGACATTCACAATGGGGAGAAGACTAAAGTTTGCCATATTTTAAAGGGGATACGAAAGTATTGCTACCACATGATTATATGAACTCATAGGTATTGCATGTTATTGAAAAATAACACATACCCATCTAAACTCGAGGTTTGATGAAGTTTTCAATATACTTTTACATTTATTACACCTTTAAATACACATACTTTTACATTCATTACACCTTTAAATACACATGTGTGTGGATGGTTTTGTTGAATGCTTTTCTAAATAATATAGAAATAGAACATCCAAATCCATAGTTAGTAGATGGTTAAGCATTACCATCAGTTTATTCATATATAAATTAAGATTAGAATAAGAAACTTCCCTTCTTCCTTCTTTAAAATGGTTAAGTATGGTGATGCCTATCGGCGTTCAATGGATGCTATGGGCGTTAAGTGATGTGGGTATGCTAATTTATAAATTCAAAGAGAGGTGATTCATTTGGTGGACGTGCTAGTTTATAAATTCAAAGAAAGGGGATTCATTCATTCGGTGGACGTATTAGTTTATAAATTCAGAGAAAGGGGATTCATTTGTTTGAATTTGTCGTCTCTGTGTAGGACCGGTTGGAGGAGAAATTAAGAATGGCAAGCGACCGCCACAACCCCTGTCTCTTTCTGCTGCCCAAATCCGCCACTCCATCTAACGAGCACGGGGGGGAATTGGGATTGGAATGCACGCAAATTGATCTGATCACCCACACCAAAACCCAAATCACCTTCTTCCTAAACCCTTTCCGCGGTGTAAACGAGCTATTTCTGGACGGCCACGCCTGCGTTCCCCACGGCGCTCTCGTCCTCATCGTCGGCGGTTACTCAGCCTCAGGCAGCGGCGGCATCCACATCTTGAACACGGCCACCAGGCAATGGACTGCGGGTCCCAACATGCTCTTCCCCAGGGGCTCTTTCGCCTGGGGAGTCATTGGAAACCGCCTCTACATCGCTGGTGGTATTGGCCGGTCGGGCAACATTCAGGAGACAGAGGTTTACGACTTCGAAACAGGGGAGCTGTGGGCGGTGGCTGCCCTGCCGGTTTCTATGGCGGTGGACGTTTTCTTCGTGTTTTCCAACAAGCTGTGCGTCAGAGGTTGGGTGAGGGAACGCGGCGGTCGTTCTGCGGAATGGAAGTCCAGATGTTTACGTTATTGCCCGGATAGAAATGCGTGGCACAATGATCCGTGGATGCAGAAGGTCGTCAAAAGGGTTCCTCGCATGACCAGGTTTAAATTTGCCGTTACCTCCGATGAAGAGCTTTACAGGGCAGAATTGAAGACAGACAATTGGAGTTGGAGAAAGCCGTGGACTGTTTTCATTCACAAGCTTGACAAGGAGAACTTCGAGTGGAAGCAATATTTTAATATAATTGACAGTGAAGTTCCTAATCACTGCGAATGCCCCGCCACTGAGCGGGAGGTTCGGTTCTTTGCATGCAGGGGCAAGCTGCTCGCTCTGATGCACCACACTGATCCCGACGAGGGAGAAGTCACTCCGCTCGTTGACAATATAACGGAAGTCTCCTTTCTCTGCCCTTTTAAGTGGGCTTCCGCCGCCATTCTTTATGCCTAAATTCGGGCAAAGTGATCAAACGACTTGCAGAGATGTGAATTCTTAGGGTATAAGATATAGCAGGCGTAATCTTCCAGAAGAGGGATTTCGTTCTTTTATTTTTCCTTTTTCTTTAAGCAGAAATTGGACTGGACTTTCAAAGCCATTTTTGGGGTATTATTTTAGGGTATTATTTTCGTCTCTTCGAAATGTAAATAATGGCATTGGCTGTTGTGCGCATTGGTTTTCTTCAGTTCAGGGGGTTTTCAAACAGCGATATGTGGGGTAGTTCTTCTCGTTTCTATATATATATTTTGTCTTTATTTCCTTTTATTTCCATTGAGATAAAAAGAAAAACAATGGGGTTGAGCCCTAGTGAACTTTTGAACAGATTC
>ML780630.1:306606-395497 GCA_009831015.1 Picea engelmannii
TTTTTTATGGCAGTGGCAATTTTATTTTTAAGAGGAATAATGTATCGCTGTAATAATGTTTATATGTGAGTGCTTCACAGTTTCTTGATTCAGAATATTTGGGTTTATAGAGTATTTTTTTTGGCAGTGGCAATTTTATTTTTAAGAGGAATAATGTATCGTTATAATAATGTTTATAAATGGGACAATTTAACTTTAATAATGTTTATAAATGGGACAATTTAATTTGTATATATTGGGGAGTAAATCTTGGAATTATTGAACTTCAGGGATTAGTTGAATTCTCCACTGTTACTAGGTCATAAGCAACACGTTTAAATCTCTTCAAATGAATTATTACGAATTATTACAGTTTATTATTGTTGTTGGCAGTTAGTTACCATTCATTCATTCAAATATTCTAGAAAAGAGGGAGATTTTGTCAAGTTTTTTTTGGAAAAAAAAAAATTGTGAAATCATTTAATAAGTTGTGCTGCCAATCATTGGAATATTTAACCAAAGAGAAATTCCAAATAGTGAAATAGTTCAATATCATTGGAATATTCAACCAAAGAGAAATTCCAAATAGTGAAATAGTTCAATAAATTGTTCATTATCCTAATACCCTAAACACTTTGTAGAGATTTACATAAACACAACAAAATCTTGCTTAACAGCCTGGGATTCTACAACAGTGCCCAAGAAAATCTTGCTTAACAACCTGGGATTCTACAACAGTATCCAAGAAATTTATAATTAAGCCAGAGTAGATGACAATCTTTCAACCCCAAATACCAAGGATTTCTACAACAGTGTCCAATAAATTTATAATTAAGCAATAAATTTATAATTAAGCCAGAGTAGATGACAACCTTTCAACCCAAATACCAAGGAGAAAAACCTTTAATAGCAAATGATTTTTGTTTCTGAAATATACACTTTATAAGTAAAATGTTTATTGTTAACACTACATGATGTTATATAGAGTGCTATGTTATTGAAGCCACTTTGCAAGTTTTGGTAGTTTGTATTTTTTAGTTTTATACATAAATTTTGTATTTTGAATCAGATAAATTTTGAGATAAAAAATGGATCAAAAGTATGCAGAGATAGTATTTGGTACTTATTAGAATAAAATTTAATTTTCCATCCAACAAGTGTTTACATTTGAAATTTAACAAAATTTAGTTTTTTTTTTGTTTTTTTTCTTTTGAAAATTCATAACCCTTATTTTATAATTATTTTAACTATTATATATATTTTTTAAAAAATCCATTTTAAATGTCAAAAATTCTCTAATAATAATAATAACTAAACATTGTAAAGTACTAATTTCAACTCTTCCTGTAACTCCCCACCTACATTTGTAGATAAAACTTTAAGAGTTCCTATACAAATGCTTTGCTCTATGTACTAATAAATTGGTGCTACTCATTGCTTTGCTTTATGACTTTAAACAACAATGAGTTTGGTTCTTGATATTTAAAACAAAAATTAAATTAATGAAACAAAATAAAATATAGTTAATTATTTATAGTAGTTACATTGTTAGAGGTTATGTCCAGCTACTAGTGTCTCTTTATCAAGTAATCTCACTCTATGTACTAATAAATTGGTCCTACTCATTGTTTTGCTTTATCAATTTAAACAACATTGAGTTTGGTTCTTGATATTTAAACAAAAAATAATGAAACAAATAAAATATAGTTAATTATGTATAGTAGTTACATTGTTAGATGTTATGTCCAGCCACTAGTGCCTCTTCATCTCATACAAATGACCAACAACCTATTTTAAAGGGATGTAGAGGGAAGGATTAGTGAGAAACCAACTAATAATGACAAAATCAAGTTGTTTTCTCAATAATCCTGTTCTTATTGATGAATTCACCAACCATTCCAACATTGGAGTGTGATGATGATTTGGAGAAGATGCATTTGCTGCACCTTATGGCGCCCAACCCAAGAGAGCTACAATGCCCGATGAGTTATCCATAGATGCCTCTCATTCCATGAAGAATGACATGGTAGCTAGAAGAAGAGTATGTGAGTGTTTGAATATCTTGTTGGGTTTTGGTTACGTCTAAATCTTGTTGCAAGGTATTAATTTATTACATGTGAGACATTCTTAATTGTTTTATTAGTCCCTATCCTTCGGGTTGCAGGGACTATAGTAATTAGTTTATTGCTTTTCTATTAGTCCCTGTACGCAAACCAACCACATTTCAATGTTTTAACTAAAGTTTTGACAAATTCATACATTTTCCAACTTGCATTTCATTTTGTTTTTATCTTAAGTTTTAAGTTTGAGGTCTTATTTGGCCTCATATTGAGACACGGGACAATTTTTACGAAATATTTAGTTTGAAACTTAGCAAAGGATGATATATTTATCTTGCATCACAATGTACATCTCTTGAGGTGAATTAATGCTAGTTATGATGTTAGCATTAGTTCGTAGACATTAAATGTTTATATCTTATATTTATCCTATCTTAAGTTTCAATAATTCCAAACATTATACTTTTTGTTGCGGTGTCCAGCGGTTGTAGCTACATTGTCTAGTTGTAGTTTGCATGGAAGATCCACCTCTATTTCCTCATAGCTTCCAAGCAACGTCCATTTCCTTTGATCCTTGCAAACATTCTTCTTCCTTTCTTCATTTCCTCTGATCCCTTCAAACATTCTTTCGTTATGTAGACATAGGATGGAGGCACATGCACAAGGTGCAATGAAAAGCAAAGTCAATGGAAAGAGAAGTTAAAGATTGAAAGAAAAAAATGAGAAATTACACAACCCAACAAAAATAAGAGTTTCATAATCTTGCTTACCAAAATATTCTTGTCCTTCAGGGGTCTAGAGTCACCACTAGCATCTCATTCCATCAATGAGGTTTCAATCTCAAATTGGTAATTCTAACAATCAAATACCTCTCATATTCATAATATGTATAATTCGTATGCTTTGTTAAGGTAGGGTCTGTTCTTCTTCCAAACGAAATATATTCTTATGAATCGATGATCTTTTCTTGTAGTGTTGCCATTTTTCATTTCAAGCATGAACATGCTAGATAATGAAATTATGAGCAAAACCTTTCATCTTTAAGCTACCAAGAATAATTTGTTATTGAAATTTTATCTATGAGTTATTATTATTGAAAACCAAGCACCTAGGGTCATTGGATCATTCTAACTAATTGACAGATGGTAATAATGTCATGCCATTCAAAAACAATTTAATATTATGGATTTTTTTCATCATTCTTGTTTTAAAATTTTAATCACATGAAAGCTATAAATTATCAAGGTAGGGATCAAACTAACGTAATCCTTGGACATGGACATGCCAATGATAATAACCTTTTTTTCAAGGCAATAAGACTTGAAATTTAAGCTTGCAAAATTTGTTTGAATAAAGACATGTATAAAGGATAAAGAGTCTAAACCTGGCAAGGATTTGCTTGTAGCAATTTTTGTTCTCTAGGTAATCTAGCCCCCCCCGATAACTACTTGTACACCAATATTTGCATGGAACTTCAAAAAAGCATTGGCCTCAACAATAGATTGACTTCCTAGTTTTGTAGTAGGACAAATGACAAGAACACTTGAATAGGTGGCCTTTTTTTTTTTTTATCTCAAAGGACCTGTCGTGACTTCACTATCACCTTAATAGCATGCATCTGCAAAGTATAGAAATAAAAATATAAACTATTCTTGCAACATTCTAAACACACAGATTTGTGTCACGGATTACAATAATTAGAGAATATGCATTATTCATATATAAGTTGGTGTTTCATGCCCATAAGGATGACTACTATAAATTCTATTTTTTTGTCGATACTAGTTTTAGTTGATGCCCAGCGAAAAAATCTCTCTATCCCTAAAGCTGAGTCTAGTTAATAGAAGTTCAAAGAACCATCCACCAATAAAATCTCAAAACACGCAACACACACTAGTAAAAGCTCATGTAGCGAATATGTTCTTTAGCATTCATCCTTTTCATGTAATTTCTGCAACAATCACTTCCGCAATAACATGTAAGCAAGTGCTACTAAACCATGTCAAATAATAGATTTTTTGAAGGTCACTAAAATACAAAGATGAAATGGAGAAGGAGAGTGCAAAGTAGAGAATTGTATGCAAAATAGGTGTAGTTGACCCAATATCTACCAATTAAATTAATTTTATTTATGAAGCGTGTATCTACCACTTAAATTAATTTAATTCATGATACCTATATCTACCACTTAAATTAATTTAGATTAGGCATTGGATATAATTTTTTTCATAAAAATATATATTATCCGTACCTCTTTCAAGTGGTCGATTATCACACTGAGGAGATCTACACATCTGTTACCCAATCTATCAAATTACCAGTGTTGAAAGTCCTAATATACATAAATGACTTTCATTAGTTGTAAGTGGTACTCATAGGAATACAATTGTGCATTCACATGATTGATTTTTTTGGGGTATAATTCTCACTTGCAAGTGTTGAATGGGTGTTGTAGGGTCTCCAATCCTATAGGCTGTGAAGAAACTTTATATATTTCTTCCCATGACTTTTTTATCACATTATAGCAGTGCTCACTCACATTCTATGCCATAGAGAAAAAAAAGCCAAATTCAAAGGAAAGAAGATTACACCTAATCAGTATTTCTAAATCACTCTCTCATCCACTCTTTTTCGATGTAGGATTCGTGATGGTTTCTACGATGTGCATTATGAGAAGTGTATGATTCATCTAAACTGACTTATGTCAATACTTCCATGAGTTGTTCAAGCTTTCACGCTTAATTTCTACTAATTTCTTGTTGCAAAAACAAAGGGGATAAAGTGGGCTTCCATGAAAACAAAGGTATTTGGTTTGCATGTTGACTGATTTCTGGAAATGATGATACTGCCACAAGTGTTATTGGACACTTGAATTCTTCCTAGCATGAGATGGTACATTCAGATCTGTGCTTTGAGCAACAATCCTCCATCATGATGCAACTAATCGCAACCTCCTAGAGAATCAAACTTTGTTCATTGTTCTCATCAAAATTGGCATAAGTAAGAAACTAGACATTAAAATCATTAGCACACTCTACACTGTGTGGACATCAATTTTTCCTTTATTGTAGATGTCCATTTGTCCTTTGTACTTTAACACATTGCAAGCATAGACTTGTAAGATGATACATTCACGATGACATTGGAAATTGCAAGTGTTCGAGCAAACATCTCTCTTGGAATTCACTACTAGTATCCATTTCCCAATAAAGCACTTGATGTGTATAGATTATGGTTTGGAGCTAGGATAATGCCCTATATATAAGGACAAGTGCATGTATAGATAGTGACCCTGAAGAATGAGCAAAATGTGATGCATGGCGAATTAGCTTCATTGAACTGAGAATCGAAAAAATTACTATATGCTCCAAACACATTGTTTCCCGTCTTCCCTTGCACCATCTAAGTGTTTCCATTCTCCACAACGATGAATGACAATTGTAGTGCAACATGAAACTTTTAGAAAATTCCTTGCACATTTTGCCTTTTCTGAAGGTTTTTTTCCAAAAGAAAATGCAAATTAAGCATTGTTTATATAGTTGGGTTATTCTCTACTTATGGATCTGTCTTTAATTAGTATCAAACGTCAAACAATTGATGTTGGTGAAAAGACAGATTGAATAAAGGACTTATAAGATAGGATGGATGAAAATCAATGATAAAAAAATACGAATTAAAAGGAACAAGGAAAACCTTTTTCGAACGATATGATTCAAGAGTTGATTATATATAAGTAATTTTATGATAAATTATTAATTAAAATATTAATCCTAAGCCCCTATTGATTATCATGGAGACAACCTTTTTATCCCTTGTTCCATCTAAGTGCACGTGGTGAACCTTCCACATCCTATTTCAATTTCACTTGTTAATACCTATCTAATAGAAATCCATCTTTCTTTCTCCTCCTATTCGGTTCATCACCAACGAAAGAAAAAAGATGGTTTGAACATCACTTATCATACTATTGAATTTGAAGCCTTATTAGTCCCTACCGAAGGCCAGCATGGACTATATCATTCTATTTGTCTTTGACTTTGTATTAATTTAGCCTTTGAATATATATTTCTCCCCAATATTTAATGTTGAAGATAACAAACTCATAATTTTATACTTTTAATAATAATACAATGTATAATAAGGTTGCGTGGCAGCGCAGTCCCTGCCAATGAGGTTAGAAAGCAAATTGTGGAAAATGGGGTCGAATTGTAAATGAAATGGTGTTGGGTGAAAAATGTATATCACAGAAATGTTGTGTGAAACATGTATATCATGGAAGATGGGGCAAAAGGAAAGGAGGGTTGGCATACAGAGCACCATCTATTTTTGGAAAGCATATAGCAAACCTAATTTTTTGAAAGTATATAAGAAAGTAAAAATTTGTTTACAGTGGAAGAATAAATTTGGAAATTTAAATGCTTTTTCCATATGGATTGGTGAAAGATAAAAATATATGATGACATAAAATTAATAGGAGATAAGAAATATAAATTTTTTAATGCATTTGTGAACATGGGGTATAAGTAAATGACGGTTGCATTGTTGAGTAAATGCATTTTCCATACAGATTGCTGAAGGATAAGAATAAAAGTCTGTAACATATTAAAAATTAAATGCATTTGTCATACAAAGTGGTGAAAGAAAAGAATAGAGTCTGTAACATGTAAAAATTTAAATGCATTTTTATTTGAAATCTGTCAAAAAATAAAAGTTTGTTACATACCACTGGAAATTTTGAAATATACAAAAAAATTAAAGTCTGTTACAGATAAACCAGAATTTCAATGCGTTTGTCATGTAGACTAGGATTGGGGCTCCCGCGGACCATTAGAGAAATATGTACAAGAAACAGGATTGTGGAAAGAAGATGTGCAATAGCTGCAAAAGAAAATAAATGGAAAGATATAAGTGTTTGCCTATACATATGTATTTAAGAAACTAGAATAACTGGGTTGATAAACAAAGAAGGATGTGATGAATAAACTTACAGTGAGGGTACATATGAGCCCTTTGGCTATTTTCTTGCGGCTGCTGTTTCATTGATGTTGCCGACGACTGTGGTTTCAAGGATGTCCTCCAGGGCTGCTAGAATGTTGGCAATTGTCTGTTGCCTTTCGTCGGCGACCTGTTTCAATTGCTTTTCGAGCCATTCTTCAATGTAGCCTCTCATTGGGGCGACGTTGATCTCATTTCGGATTTTTATGTTGAAAAGATCGTTTTCTAATTCTCGGAAGTCGATAGAGAGATTAGAGAGAGCTTGATGAATTTCCTCATTCTGTATTGCATATTTGACTAGCCAGTCGTGGACGTGAGCTTGATCAAATTGAAGGACGCTGTAAAACTTTTGCAGAGACAAGGTCTTAAACATATCAACCTATTTATCGAACTTTTGCCTGGTTAAGGGCAAGGAGTTTGCGATTAAGTGGGGGTCTTGGAAGTCGTAGGTTTTCCCGACTAAGTCTATATTTGACAGTTTTGTGAATAATATATCTTTCTTCGATATGGCTTGTTCACATGACTGAACAATGAGATGCAGGTTCTTTACTTTTTCTTTCCAACATGCATTCAATTGGGCGATGCGGTTTTTGGATGGAAGATCTTCTTCTCTTCTTTTTGTTTCTGTCATATTGTTGACAACCTTGCCAAAAGGGATGACCGTTTTTGAAAATAATTTTTCTTCATCTTTTAATTTGCCCTGCAAAAGCTGGAGAACTCGGAGTTCCGTGTCCTCCAAATAACACTTGGAGTTCCATGATATACAGATTGACAGATGGAATCGAGGGCTGGTGGGTTCAATATTGCCATTGTTTAGGGATGGCAATCACTATCAACTATGTAACATATCTAAAAACATTATTTTCAATACTAAATTAGTAATATTACATATTGATATTGCAGAATTTTATTAGACGAGAAAGTTTGTACAATCTGGTCGGGTAAGTTATTTAAAAGTTTTGCGACAAATGAACAATACATAGTAGACATGTACTTTTATAAAGTATAGACATGAGATTTTATAGAGCATATCCCTCATTCCATACTTAGGTACTTTTTCGATTGTGGGGTCTCGGCTTGGCGGGCTGAAAATTAAGCCTCTATTGTTCCGTGTCCTACAAATAGCACCCACACTTCCGCGATATACAAATAGACAGGCAGACTTGAGGGTTGGTTGTGTTGGAACACTTGTATTTTTCGAATAATCTAGTTATCAAAGGTTGGAGCCGCCTATTTTCTAAGTAGTGAAACGATACACTTAAGCCTAAAAAGTCAGATTTCGGGATTTCATGTATATCATGATTATACCTACCAAAGCCCCAGTATCCTGACACGCAAAATGGCGATAGTTGGTTTAGTTTTAATCACCATTATTGAACCACTAAGCATGGATTATCAACTTTTATTACCTTGTGCTCTCGCATTTCGAGAGTTACACGTCGAACACCCTTCGAACCTCTGACATGAGAAGTTGCGAGTTGTTTGAAGTCAATCTGGTTAATAACAAGAATAATGACATTTAAGCCATAGTTAATCTTTATCGCGATTTCGCGACTCGGCGGTTGTTACCTCAAAAACAACATGTTTGTAACTCCGATCCCCGAAGTCATGATATTCATTGATTAATCGTGGTTAATTTAAAGCTTAAGTCAAATCACAGTTAATCAACCAAATCGCACTATCACGAATTCGGGGTTCGTAGTTCAAAGATTAGGAGTAAAATCATCCAATACTGCGAACGCCGAAAAGGTGATTAAGGACTAAACACACTTAATTAAAAGGTTTAACTAGATTAATTAAAACCTTAAACAACCTTCAACCCGTACAACCTACGAACCAAGAATTAAACGTTGCCGCGATCCTCCCGAATCGTGAATTATCAAACATTTATGGAATTTATTAGAAATTTAGTGAGGTGATTGATAGTAAGATCCCGTTTTATTTCTAAATATTTCTATTAAATGATTTAAACTTCCTGTCAACAAGGACTCACACAGACTTAAGTGCTCAAAGAGAAAAGGTTTTAGTCATTATCTTAGGTTTCTTTCTAATTTGCGCAGAGCCAGTTCACCAAGATAACCTCTGTCTGTGTTTTCATTTTCTGTGACAGGGGATCTAATTGCAAGGTTCTATATCATGGCTCCGCGAAAAGCATCCAAGTCAGCTACCGAGAGTCCAGGTCAAGGTTTAGATATTATTTCTAATACCTCGCCTAGAAGTATCAATACTGTCAAAACATGAATGTATGTCTCCAACATTCTGCAATCCGAGCTGATAAATTGTCCAGATGATTCCAGAGATAACGAGAAAGACGACTTGTCCACCAAATACAAAATTGTCACTCAGTCAGAGATGCACAATATAGCAGCAAGGCCACAAATTTTTCCCTATTATGATATGATCATATGGGCGCTGGACCATGTAGACATCCCAACTAGGACAATATTCAACAAGCAGAAGGTGGCAATTGGGACATTCAGACCAGAGAATTTACAGGAAATGTATAAATTGTCTCCCACACCAAACCTTACTCACAATGCCGAATTCTTAGAGGGTTTCAAAGAGAAGGAATGCAAGCAGTTTGGGAAAATCTTATCCGATCTGATCGAAGACTGGGTTTCACACCCCACAAAATTCAGGGCCGATACTCATGGAATTTATTCAATCTCATCTTTAGTGCCACAATTCATGTATATAACTATGATGGCCTGTAGAGTGTATGAGAAGGAGGACACCACTCAATTTTTTCTCCCATGGGTACCGCTTATTCATACAGTAGCTGAGATAATTTCTTTAGACTGGGCCAAATTGTTGTCAGACAGTTTGGCCGATCGAATTACAGAATATCGAGCACAAAAGACGAGTGGGAAAGCATCTTCATTCTTTATGTCTGCTTACATCATGGGCGCTATTTTCTTCATGACACCTTTCCCATTAATGAGTTGGAGTTGGACTCCAACTAATGCAGAGCCTATTCATGTCTACCACTCGAAACTCTGGGAAGATAACGCCAAATAATTCTTCTATGAGATTCTCAACTAGGTAATGGTACCAATGCATGTCTCCATCTTCGGCCATCCGCCTCCCATGATTTTAGATGACATCACGACCAAACTGAGCAACGTGGTAGATTGGTATATAGAAGAAATTTTTTCATATATTAGGGTTTTTGGCATCTCTGTCCCCCCATATGCTCTGCCGCTATTCTTACCAGACAAGTTAGTATGTCGCGAGATCACTAGGAAAACTATGCTCGGTGGGATAAGAAAGGAGATCAAATGAGTATCGAAGAAGGTATGGCCACCCTTCTCCATTCACATTGGTACATATTCTTTATTAGATTTCGGCCATGCCAAAGCGGAGGCTACGACCTTGGAGGAAATGAAATTGGTAGACATTGAGTTTAAGAAACACGACCCTAATAAGGTTGTGAGTAATCACATGGAGAGCTGTGGGCTAAAGAGATACGAACACGAAGACTCACCTCATGATGAAATCTTCTGGGGTGCGAGGTCCTACTCTGAAGTCTTAAGCCGGGTTCAAGCTCTGCTGCTCAGTGATATGGTCGATTTTTATAAATTCCAAGAGCACAGGAGAAGTTTCCTCCCCAAAGTTTTACAGGGCAGAAACTCACAACCTCCGGGTACACATCAAGAAGAAGATAAAAGTTCAACGGGTGCAAACCCTAGAAAACAAGAGACTCAGGACAAGACAGAGGAAACTAATATCTCGAATCAAGAAGAAGGAAACCAAGAGATAGTTACCAAGGAAATCGACAGCCCCATTGCATCCATCACTCCCTTACAATTCACAAAGGGGAACCCTGATACAGAGTGGATATTCAAGGAGGACCTAACACCTATCTCTGTAGAAGAGTTGCCTCCTAGTGAATTCTTCTTCAGTAAGAAAAGGAAGGTCGTTGTGAAGAAAGAAACATACCAAAGAGCGAGCGCAATAGCTAAAAAATACAATATCCTAACAGGTGGAGAAGCCTTGGAAGAGGAAGAATTCGCCGATGAGGTAGCAGGAACATTGGGGGCTTATGAAACAACCAACCAATATTCAGTTGGAAATTTGAAGGCATGGATGAAACAAAAGAACCTCTTGATCAACAAATTGGAGGCTCAGGTAGCAACGACAGAGGAGAATTCTAGGGATGAGGCAAATAAAGGTTTCAAGCAAGCCAAAGTAATTGATAAACAAGAAATCAAGAGACTTAAATCCGATCTTGAGAAGATGCATCAAATGGCACAAATAAGCCAAACACAGGTAAGTCAACAGGAGGAGCAAATAAAACTACTGCAATCTAAATTAATTTCTGTTGAAAACCAGGTCATAGACATAACAACATTCCAGTCCCAAGCCACGAAAATACAAAAGAAGGTAGAAGTATCTCAACATGATCTACTTGCCAAAGTAGAAACCATACATAATCATTTTCATACGATAGAACAAGCGTTAAAGGATATCTCCTTGAGACAAGAGAAGCTGGGGCAGCTCGGGTTGCTTTCCAAGAGACTGTTATAGCAACAATGAAAGAAGAGGTGGCCATCAGTTCCAGGTTGTCTATCCCATAGCAAACCAGAGGTAACATCTTACTGAAGGTGTGGGAACATAATATATCCGAGATTAGAAAAATAGATAAAGATATGGGAGATGCTTGTGAAGAAACATTCGGCTTGATAAATAAAAAATTGTTAGATCTCGATAAAGAAGGTAGTGCTGGAACACTGGGCAAAATTGACACAACCAAACATCTGCTAGATATCAAGGAAAATGTGGAAAAAGGACAAGTTGAATTATCCCAGGTAAGTTAGGTTGATATTTCCAAAGTGGATAAATGGTTGATAAAACCAAGCTTGCAGTTGTGGTCTATCATCACAGAAGATCGTCAAGTAGGAAAAGTATTGCCACAGTTGGCAAAGAATTGCTACACTTTCAAGGCGAACAGCCAAGCCGAACCTTCCAAGATGATAGCCCAATTGATAGAAAGGTGTGTTAATTGTATCGAGCAGGGGAAAGGGCATACTTTCGGAGGCAAGTAGTAATATATGCCTATTCCATCCTATTTTTGGAGCTAGAGAACAAGAAAAGAAAACGGCCTGCCCACGTGGAGGGAGACAAGAGACAAGGAAGTGAAATGCTTCATTTTCCATTTGTAACTGGAATTTTTAGAATGATTAGAATTCAAAGCATTTTAATCTTGTATAAGTATAATTTTGAAATATAGAACAAAGGATTTTTTGCTTTTGGCCGATTGTACCAAAGAATATTTCTTTGGCTAGAATTAATACAAGGGAGATCGAAGACTCTTTTTACCGTCAAGACTGGGTTATGTGTTTCTTCTGTTATTTCGCATTTCACATCATTTCTCATATGTGTCTTTAATGAATTCTTAGCTGCCATTTAGTACAACCTCTACTGTGGTGATCATTTATTTCAGTCATCTAATCGTTTACAACTTTTCCTCTGTATCGACTATCAGTAGGTACAGGACCTGTGAATTGTTTAGATTTCTATATCATATGCTTCATTAAAGTTTTTCTTGCTTATTTTCTTCTTCTGTCACAAGGTGAGATTCTTCCCTGATTGATGCCTCACATTGTTCAATAGCTCTATGTTTTCTCTCGCTTCATGCATGGTTTTTAAATTTAACTTAGTTACGGAAAACGATCTTTGATTTCATTATACTATTAATTCATTTTTGGGATTCTTTCTCGTATAATCTAAAAGTGAAACGAAAACCAACACTTTATAAAAAACTCTGTTCCTTTATGACTATACCTATGGCAAGATAACCCAACATAGAACCCTGTCTCTCAGATCAAACCAGTCTCGCTTTAAACCTTTTCGATACCATTATGAAAACTACTACTACTTGGGACGAACTCGAACTTTCATGGGCAGCCATTGAATGGGACATAAACATTCAGGAACAATTGGATGCTAGACCCAGACAACTCAGAAATCAACCTTAGCTTGTTTTCCCAGTTGTTTTCTTCCTTTTTATCTTTCACCCTCTTTTTGGATGCCTAGACTCAGTACTTTATAGCCTTAAGTACAGACTCTAGAACATCTTTTTGGCGCCGTTGACGGGGAACAGAGATACAAAATCATTTTCCATGGGAGAATGACATTTGCAAGTTTCTACTCCTTGATAGTGAACAAAGAGTGAACACCTTCTAAAGGACAAGTTCATATTATTCACTTGGCGACTCCATGTTTAAGTAAGCTGGCATCCGGTCGAAGGAACACCAAACACAATCCAGATGGTAAATAGACCGCGCCTGTTCCCGATCCTGAAAAAATACTAAAATCAAGAGGTTCCCTTAAGCCAACTACTTCGGTCTACCAGCTTAGACACACACAACCTAAGGCCAATATTCCACTCAAAGCGGTGACTTTGCAAGAAGCTCTCATAAAAACCCTTTCTGAAGAAACGAAGACAGTCGAGGCCGAAACCCTAAACCCAAATTTATCTTTCCCGAAAATTAAATTTGAAACTCATACGACTACCCCCTGCATAAACGAAGGAAAAAATCCCTCGGTAAAGTTAGTGTTGATTAATATCCCTCCAAATCTTCAGTTAGATTTCCCAACCTCACTAAGTCTCGAAGAGTATACCATATACTCAGATTCCACACCTGCGGGTTCCCCCGTTTACATCTCTTGCAAGTCAGAGGAACCAAGCCCCCGTATCCAGTTTCCACATTTTTCAGCTTTCTCGTCTCCCAAAGAAGCTAAAGATTCACTATAAATCTTCCAAAACCCTCTATACAACGTACCGGTTTCCTCTCCTAGAGTATCTATGGCGGCTATAGGAGGAGGAGTGGGGGGCCAAGGGCCACCCCCACCCCCCAATATTTTGGCTAAAGTAGCTGCCAGATACACTCCTCTGGTCCTCCCAGTACCCCTTCATGACCTACCTGAAAACTACATGAAAAACCTACCTAAGTTTACAAGGGAAGGAGACCTAACCGCGACCGAACATATAAACTTGTTTGATCAATTCACAGATATCCTAGGTCTTGAACATGAAAATGTGTATTCATGGTTGTTTGTCCAAACTTTCGAAGGTCAGGTGAGAAACTAGTTTCGAAGTTTGCCCGCAGGTTCGATATTATCCTATGATGCTCTAGAAGATTCCTTTCTTAGGCAATGGGGCGAAAGGAAGGACCATTTATACTATCTGTCTAAGTTTGGATCTTTGAAGAAAAAAAGTTCAGAAACCATTATGGAATTCATTCAAAGATTCAACAAATTATATAATAAGATCCCAGTCGAAGTTAAACCGTCCCAACCTACAACCAAGGTAACCTTTGCGGGAGCCTTCGAACCTGATTTCACACTTTTACTGAGAGAAAGGAGAGGGTCTGACCTAACCCAAATGCAAGATGATGCCATGGAAATTGAGTCAAACATGATGGCTTCTGGTAAACTAAAAACTAAAATAGAAACGGGAAACAGAGAGACCAAACGTTTTAAAGAACAAGCGAGACCTTCAGGATCAGGGAGGTCCTCAGATGATAAAATGGATGATATGGCTAGGATAATAAAAGAGATATCAAATAAAATTTCGAGGATGGATCTAGATCAATCCAAAGCAGATCAATTCGTTAAGAGACATTTTAGAAGAAACCCCAATCCTCAAATTCAACAAAGATAGATTAAAAATGAAGACCAAAAAATTCAAACTCCTTTAAAAAATGAAAATTTTATAGGAGGGAATGACATGCAAGAGTTTGTGGATCTAGAAGAAGACGTTAACAATTTGGGCGACGATTGTGTACAACCTCATCTAACCAAGGAATATTATGAGAGGTCTCTGAACACAGAACAACCGTCAAATAAAGATAACAACATAAATAATGCAGGTGATTCTACCTATCAAGGGATGGCTAATACTATAATGGCCGAGCTCCAACACAAGTACAATCTGAGGCCTAAAAATAAATCTATGTCAACTACTCAACCAAAGAAAGTTCTGCCAAGAGGCAAAACATATGAACCCACTCCAAAAGACACTGAGACGCATAATGCCAAAATAAAGGGAGTAGACTCACAGAATACCAAAATAAAGGAGGCTGAGATACAAGCTGGGAAAGCTAAGATAGACAGAACACAGACTTTGGAAACAAAACTAACTAAAAATAAAGCAATGCAAACAAATAAGTTAGAAAGGAAGGAGACCGAAGCTTCAACCAAAGAAACATATAAACTTGTGGGAGGTTTCAGCCTAGAAAATGAGATAAATAAGATCAAGATACCAATACCCCTGGTTGAATTGGCAAAGAATCCTGTATACCGAAAGCAAATAACCAATATGATCAATTTTTCAGATTTAGAGAGTCAGTCTGACGTGATAAATTTGGAAGATGAAAAGCCTAATATAACTTTCGGTCCACATTTTGAAGATGCCAGGGATACCGTCCCTCCTTTCTACATTACACTAAACGTGCATGATCGTCTGCTGCACAATTGCATGTTGGATTCCGGAGCCTCGCATAACTTGATGCCCAAGTCTATTATGGACAGAATAGGCCTCAAAATCACAAGGCCATACAGAGACCTGTATTCTTTCGATTCAAGGAGAGTTAAGTGTATGGGCATGATCAAAGATCTAGTGGTAAATCTTGCACAGGTTCCGGTAAAAAATGTTCTAATGGATGTAGTTATCGTTGATATACCTCCAAAGTATGGTTTTCTCTTATCTAGGTCTCGGGGAGCCAAGCTGGGGGGATCTCTTCAACTAGACATGACCTACGCCATGATTCCTGTTTTTGGCGGACAATTCACTTGGCTATACAAAGAGACACGGTTAGCATATACAGTAAGTGATCCATAGAATCCTAATAATTATCCTATTTATGTAGCCGATCAAGACCTAGGAAATTGTATTTTATCTTTTGATGATAGTGTAAATAATTGTATAGAATAAAATTTTATAGAGGAAAATAAATAAAAAAAGATAGATGAAAATGTGTATAACACTAGGATTTGGAAAATGGTTTTTGATGGCGCTTCGTCATGTGAAGGATCAAGGGCAGGAGTACTTTTTCTAGCACCTGAAAATGAATTTGTTATTCCTTTTTCTTACAAACTATAGTGGGACATAGACTACACAAATAATGTATGTGAGTATGAAGCCCTAGTCTTGGGACTAGAAGCTGCCAGGAAGATGAACATAAAGAACTTGGAAGTCTACGAAGATGCAGAGTTGATTGTGAAGCAGATAAATCGACAGTACCTGGACAAACACCCGAGATTAAGATCTTACAGAAATTGCGTCTGCGATCTAATGGAATTTTTTTTCTCATCGGTAAATGTTCATTACATTCCACGTGCAGAAAACCTAAAAGTTGATTCATTAGCTAAAGTAGCCTCAACTTTCGCACCTCCTAGAAATTTCAAACTAAAGTATCATATAGAGGTGAGGCATAGACCCTCCATACCGAATAATGTACAACACTGGCAGGTCTTCGTAGATGATGAACATATCAGAAAATTCCTCGAAATGGTGGATGATTTCGTTGAAACCCACATTGAACAAGAAAACCAAAACGACCATACTTGGATTATGAAAGAAGGGGAGGATCCTCAAGAGTTCCAAGAAAAGATCGCAAATCATCGCATGTTAGTATTAAAAAACAATCAGATTCCGAAAGGACTAATCCCTCTAGAAAGATTGTTTGACCAAAATGACATGCCCCTAAAATCTACTTTACAACCTCAACCAGAAGAAGTTGAAGATTGTGATATAGGGACCAAAGAGGATCCTAGAATAGTAAAGATATCAAAATATCTTCCCCCTGAGATGAAAGGTAAGTATGCAAATTTACTCCAGCATTATAAAGACGTGTTCGCTTGGTCTTACGATGAGCTGAGAACTTATGACACCACTGTGATCGAACACAAAATACCTTTGAAGCCCGGTGTTAAACCTTTCATACAAAAACTCAGGCAAATCAATCCCTTTTTATTTCCCATGGTCGAAAAGGAAGTTAAAAAGATTTTGGACGCAAAAATAATTGTGCCACTGAGATACTCTGATTGGGTAGCTAACCTGGTCCCGATTAGGAAGAAGAGTGGAGATATCAGACTGTGTGTAGATTTTAGAAATCTAAATAAATCCTCCCTCAAAGACAATTATCCTCTTCCCAAAATGGATCATGTTTTGGAGAAGGTGGTTGGGGAAAATAGAATGTCAATGATTGATGGGTTTTCTGGTTATAATCAGATCACTGTCAGCGAGCATGATAAAGAGAAAACAACCTTCACTACCCCTTGGGGCACATTTATGTATGACAAAATTCCTTTTGGTTTAATGAATGCAGGTGCTACCTTCCAGTGTGCTATGGATATCGCTTTCATCGGCGAGAGAGATAAATTCGTGGTCATTTACCTTGATGATCTGCCTATTTTTTCTAAATATGATGAAGATCATTTGATACATCTCAAGAAAATGTTCGAGAAATGCCGAAAATTTGGTTTGTCCTTAAACCCTAAGAAATTTCACTTTGCGATGCAATAAGGTAAATTCCTGGGCCATATTGTGTCTCAAGACAGAATTAAAATTGATCCTAAAAGGGTCGAAGCTATAGACACCATAAATATTCCTAGAAATGTAAAGGAAATTCAATCATTTTTAGGAAAAATGAATTTTTTGAGGAGTTTTATCCCGAATTTTACTGAAATCATGAAATTGATCACATATATTCTGAAAAAGAGCAACGAAGTCAAATGGACGACATAAGCCAAAGTCTCATTTGTGCGTATCAAGAAAGTTATAGGCGAAGCACCTATGCTAGCCAGATCTGATTACCTAAAGGAGTTTCTGATTTTCTCATTTGCCTCCGAACACACAATTGCGACAGTACTCCTCCAGAAGAACGAAGAGGGTTTCAAGCAACCAATAGCATTCTCCAGTAAGAGCCTTAGAGATGCTGAATTGAGATATGACATAATGGAAAAGCAAGCATACTCTATGGTAAAGTCACTAAGGGCCTTTAGAACCTACGTATTACACTCCAAGGTAATTGCATATGTGCCCACCAGCTCTATAAAAGATATATTGGTGCAGCCCGATAGTGACGGGAAGAGGGGTCGGTGGCTTGCTAAAATTCAAGAATTTGATCTAGAGGTCAAAACGACGAAACTCGTAAAAGGACAGGGTTTGGATAAACTCTTAATTGAATCAAATTTCAGAGCACTCGGAATAAACAACCTGCAAGGATACAAAGGATGTGTGGACATAGATGAAATTGATGACCAAATAGCTGCAATCAGAATCGAAGAGAAATTCGCCTCGTTAGGTTGGTATAAAGACATAGTATTGTACCTTCTGACCCTGAAATGCCCAAGTGATTTATCTCCATCTAAAGCCAGGACACTGAAATTGCATACGGTAAAGTACTGTATATCCGAAAGCCAATTGTATTGGAAAGACCCTCTAGGCTTTCTACTGGTTTGTTTGGTCGAGTCAAAAACCAAAAAAGTCATAAAATAATTTCACGAGGGGGTATGAGGAGGACATCACACGTGGAGAGAAACAACTTATAAAATCCCGAGGGCAGGATATTACTGGCCTAAACTATTTTCAGATGTCAATACTAAAGTCAGAGCATGTAACTCTTGCCAATTGTTCGCAGGCAAGCAGAAACTCCAAGTATTACCTTTGGTCTCGGTTAAAATGGAAGCCCCATTTCAACAATGGGGGTTGGATTTTATAGGAAAGATTAACCTGCATTCCAGTGCTTGACATAGATGGATCTTGACCACTACCGATTATTTCACCAAATGGGTGGAAGCTATTCCAACCAGAAGAGCGACAGATTCGGTGGTGATAGATTTTTTGGAAGAAAACATACTATCTAGATTCGGCTGTTCCAGAAAAATAGTTACAGATAATGCCCAGGCATTCAAATCTATGGCGATGGTCAGATTTTTCCAAAAATACAATATTATAATGGGCCATTCTACAACATACTTCCCCCAAGGCAATGGGCTTGCCGAATCATCGAATAAAATCTTAATTACCATAATTAAGAAAGTGTTGAACGAAAACAAAAAATCTTGGCATGTGCATTTGAAGTATGCCTTGTGGGTGAATAGGATAGGCACTAAGAAATCGATTGGCACTTCTCCTTTTCAAATGGTATACGAGACCGACGTAGTGCTACCCATAAATCTGGCCCTACCCATGATGAAACTTTGGCAGGATGAAAAAGAAGAACCAAATCACATCACAAGAAGAATAAATTAGTTGATCGAAGTTTAGTAGAACAGAATGGAGGTAGACAAAAGACTTCAGAAGTATCAAGACAATATGAAAGCATTGTTCGATCATAAGGCTAAAGACAGGGAATTCCTCCCTGGTGATTTAGTTTTGAAATGGGATACTAGAAGGGAAGACTCGACAAAACATGGCAAATTAGACCATATCTGGTATGGCCCATTCAAAGTCACAGTTTCTGAAGGGAAGAACTCATTTTTATTAGAAAATTTGGACGGTAAAACCCTTAACGCCCCTATCAATAGGCGTTATCTAAAGCACTATATGCAATAAATTATTCCCAAATTTGCACTGTATATACCGGTGTGTGTTTATGTTTTTATAGTTTTTTGGTAAGTTTTATTTTCTTTTTCATCGCAAATAAAACAGGTTAGTGATACAAAATTTTCAACACATTGAATTCCATAAATTTTAAAATCATGATGCTTTTCGTGTTGCTTTCTTACAGGATTCCAGTTTACAGCCCAAACATCATAAAGAGGAAAACATATGGTCATGTATTGGGGAACCGATTTTCCCAAAACAGGTGATAAAAGATAATTTACTAAGATGAGAACAAAATGGTAAGGCAAAGGTATGAATTCCCTAAATACCTAGATTGAAAATGAAGGACACCTAGGTGCAATAACAGTCTCATGAGTATGAACTTTTTCACTCGATGGATTATCAAAAGAATATTTTTTTACTGTGGATTCTAAAAAGTTCCCCTAGATAAGATAAAAATAATCAAAATAAAACAGCAGAAGTGAAGCGTCCTAAATAAGAAAAAAGTTCCAGGAGTCAGGATTGCGTTATAATGCCTGTGCTTACGAAATCCGAAACCTTCTTTGCTGCTCTGTCCCAAATCTTTGATTCTTTACCTTTGAATCCTGATATCTTCCCATGGTTTTCATAGAGGGAAAAGAGGTTGAACTTTAGCTCTGAAAGCCGACGACGATTTTTCCGAATGCCAACAAAAAAGGCAGCAAGTTCTTGCTAACCCTCAGCTCTCATTGAACTAAGATATGCTTAGGCTAATCCTAACTCCCTTGGTTTTTTCAACAGGTCTTGATGATTAGTCTTTCTCAAAAGAAGTCCCTTGGAAATAAATTCTCCTTTAAAGCTTTCCTGCCAACTAAGATGTTTAGAAGGTCAAAGGAAAACTAATCCAGAGTAATCAAAGTGAGTTAACAGACCTCGGCTGCAAAATTATACACAGATATTACCCTTGGTATACTTTCTACTAATTGATTACCCCCACTTCATGGCAAAGGAAAATATAAGACAAACGGTGAAAGGAAATTCAAAAAAATTGATTGCCCCCATCTAGTCTGAAAATAGATGATGAAAGGAAATTCATAAAATGATTGCCCTCATCTCAACATTTAAATGCAAAGTTATAGCTTGAAGTGGTGAAAGGAAATTCAATAAAGGGAATCAGACAACTTCGCCGGGGTACTGAACAGGCTCGCTGGCAATGAAGCAATGTCTAAAATATCTATAAGGCTGTTACACATGAATTGTACCGTACTCTGGTAATTACTTTTCTTTGAAACCTGATCTACATCCCAGGTGCGTGCAAGACTCCCTAATTAAAAACATTGAAGTTACTTCACCTTGATGCAAGCAAAATCAACAGAACCTATTAAAATCCCCAAGGTTGTTTTGATCATCTTGAGCAGACCCAAATTCAGTATTAGAGGAGCAGGAGGACTAATATTGAGATAAGAGAGTGATTAAGTTCAAAAGATTTCAGAAGTTAGGATGAAACCCCCTTTCTCCCTTTGTATCCTCTTTCTGGACAAGTTTCGCAAAAACAAACTAATGACTCCATTTACCCAATAAAGGCACTTGGTCAGTTGTTCTTCTCATCCCACAAGGAGACAAGATCCGTAGTTGGAGCCTATGTTGGAACAGTTGTATTTTTTGAATACTCTAGTTATCAAAGGTTGGAGCCGCCTATTTTCTAAGTAGTGAAACAATACACTTAATCCTAAAAAGTTGGATTTCGGGATTTCGTGTATATCACGATTATACCTACCAAAGCCACAGTATCCCGACACACGAAATGATGATAGTTGGTTTAGTTTTAATCACCATTATTGAACCACTAAGCATGGATTATAACCTTTTATTACCTTGTGCTCTCGCGCTTCGGGAGTTACACATCGAACGCCCTTCAAACCTCCGACATGTGAAGTTGCGAGTTGTTTTAAGTCAATCTGGTTAATAACAAGAATAATGACATTTAAGCCATAGTTAATCTTTATCACGATTTCACGACTCGATGGTTGTTACCTAAAAAAAAACATGTTTGTGACTTTGATCCCCAAAGTCACGATATTCATTTATTAATTGTGGTTAATTAAAAGCTTAAGTCAAATTACAGTTAATCAACCAAATCGCACTATCGCGAATTCGGGGTTTGTGGTTCAAAGACTAGGAGTAAAATTATCTAATACCGCGAACAACGAAAAGGGGATTAAGGACTAAACACACTTAATTTAAAGGTTGAACTGGATTAATTAACGCCTTAAACAACCTTCAAACTGTACAACCTACGGACCAAGAATTAAACGTTGCCACGATCCTCCCGAATCGCGAATTATCAAACATTTATGGCATTTATTAGAAATTTAGTGAGGTGATTGATAGTAAGATTCCGTTTTATTTATAAATATTTCTATTAAATGATTTAAATATTCTGTCAGCAAGGACTTGCACAGACTTAAGTGCTCAAAGATAAAAGGTTTCAGTCATTATCTTAGTTTTCTTTCTAATTTGCACAGAGCCAGTTCACCAAGATAACCTCTGTCTGTGTTTTCATTTTCTGTGACAGGGGATCTAATTGCAAGGTTATATATCATGGCTCTGCGAAAATCATCCAAGGCAGCTGCCGAGAGTCCAGGTCAAGGCTCAGATATTATTTCTGATACCTCACCTAGAAGTATCAATACTGTCAAAACATGGATGTATGTCTCCAACATTCTGCAATCTGAGCTGATAAATTGTCCAGATGATTCTAGCGATAACGAGAAAGACGACCTGTCCACCAAATATAAAATTGTCGCTCAGTCAGAGATGCACAAGATAATAGCAAGGCCATGACTTTTTCCCTATTATGATATGATCAGATGGGCGTTGGACCATGTAGACATCCCAACTAGGACAATATTCAACGAGCAGAAGGTGGTAGTTGGGACATTCAGAGCAGAGCATTTATAGTCAATGTATAAATTGTCTCCCACACCAAACCTTACTCACAATGCAAAATTCGTAGAGGGTTTCAGAAAGAAGGAATGTGAGCAGTTTGGGAAAATCTTATCCGATCTGATCAAAGACTGGGTTTCACACCCCGCGAAATCCAGGGCCGATACTCATGGAATTTTTTCAATCTCATCTTTAGTGCCACAATTCATGTATATAGCGATGATGTCCTGTAGACTGTATAAGAAGGAGGACACCAGTAACTTTTTTCTCCCATGGGTACCGCTTATTCATATAGTAGCTGAGAGAATTTCTTTAGACTGGGCCAAATTGTTGTCAGACAGTCTGGCCGATTGAATTACAGAATATCGATCACAGAAGACGAGTGGGAAAGCATATTCATTCTTTATGTTTTCTTACATCATGGACGCTATTTTCTTCATGACACATTTCCCATTAATGAGCTGGAGTTGGACTCCAACTAATGAAGAGCCTATTCATGTCTACCACTCGAAAATATGGGAAGATAATGCCAAATAATTCGTCTACGATATTTTCAACTGGGTAATGGTACCAATGCATGTCTCCATCTTCGGCCATCTGCCTCCTAGGATTTCAGATAAAATCACGACCAACCTGAGAAACGTGGTAGATTGGTATATAGAAGCAGAGTTTTCGTATATTAGGGTTTTTGGCACCTCTATCCCCCCATATGCTCTTCCGCTATTCTTAGTAGACAAGCTAGTATGTTGCGAGATCGCTAGGAAAACTGTGCTCGATGGGATAAGAAAGGAGCTCAAAGGAGTATCAAAGAAGGTATGGACACCCTTCCCCATTCACATTAGTACATATTCTTTATTAGATTTCGGCCATGCCAAAGCGGAGGCTACGACCTTAGAGGAAATGAAATTGGTAGACATTGAGTTTAAGAAGCACGACCCTAATAAGGTTGTGAGTAATCACATGGCGAGATGTGGGCTGAAGAGATATGAACATGAAGACTCACCTCATGATGAAATCTTTTGGGGTGCGAGGTCCTACTCTAAATTCTTAAGCCGGGTTCAAGCTCTGCTTCCCGGTGATATGGTCGATTTTTATAAATTCCAAGAGAACAAGAGAAGTTTCCTCCCCAAAGTTTTACAGGGTAGAAACTCACAACCTCCGGGTACAAAACAAGAAGAAGATAAAAGTTCAATGGGCGCGAACCCTAGCAAACAAGAGACTCAGGAAAAGACAGAGGAAATTGAGATCTCGAATCAAGAAGAAGGAAACCCAGAGATAGTTACCAAGGAAATCGACAGCCCCATTGCATCCGTCACTCCCTTACAATTCACAAAGGGGAACCCCGATACATAGTGGATATTCAAGGAGGACCTAACACCTATCTCTGTAGAAGAGATGCCTCCTAGTGAATTCTTCTTTAGTAAGAAAAGGAAGGTGGTGGTGAAGCGAGAAACATACCAAAGAGCGGGGGCAGTAGCTAAAAAATAAAAAATCCTAACAGGTGGAGAAGCCTTGGAAGAGGAAGAATTCGTCGATGAGGTAGCAAGAACATTTGGGGATTATGCAACAACCAACCAATATTCAGTTGGAACTTTGAAGGCACGGCTGAAACAAAAGAACCTCTTGATCAAAAAATTGGAGGATCGGGTAGCAACGACAGAGGCGAATGCTAGGGATGAGTCAAATAAAGGTTTCGAGCAAGACAAAGTAACCGATAAACAAGAAATCGAGAGACTTAAATCTGATCTTGAGAAGATGCATCAGTCGACACAAATAAGCCAAACGCAGGTAAGTCAACAGAAGGAACAAATAAAATAGATGCAATCTAAATTAATTTCTGTTGAAAACCAGATCATAGACATAACGACATTCCAATCCCAAGCCACAAAAATACGAAAGAAGGTAGAAGTAGCTCAATAGGATCTACTTGCCAAAGTAGAAACCATACAAAATAATTTTCATACGATAGAACAAGCGTTAAAGGATATCTCCTTGAGATAAAGAGAAGATGGGGAAACTCGTGTTGTTTTCCAAGAGGATGTTATAGTAACAATGAAATAAGAGGTGGCCATCAGTTCCAAGTTGTCTATCCCAGAGAAAATCAGAGGTAACATCTTACTGAAGGCATGGGAACATAATATATCCGAGAGCAGGAAAAGAGATAAAGAGATGAGAGATTCTTGTGAAGAAACATTCGGCTTGATAAATAAAAATTTGTTAGATCTTGATAAAGAAGGTAGTGTTGGAACACTGGGAAAAATTGACATAGCCAAACATCTGCTGGATATCAAGGAAAATGTGGAAAAAGGACAAGTTGAATTATCCCAGGTAAGTCAGGTCAATTTTGCCCAAGTGGATAAATGGTTGATAAAACCAAGCTTGCAATTGTGGTCTATCATCATGGAAGACCGACAAGTAGGAAAAAGATTTCCACAGTTGGAAAAGAATTGCTACACTTTCGAGGCGAACAACCAAGCCGAACCTTCCAAGATGATAGCCCAGTTGATAGAAAGGTGTGTTAATTGTATCGAGCAGGGGAAAGGGCAGACTTCTAGAGGCAAATAGTAATAGATGCCTATTCCATCCTATTTTTGGAGCCATAGAACAAGAAAAGAAAACGCCCTGCCCACGTGGAGGAAGACAAGAGATAAGGAAGTGAAACGCTTCATTTTCCATTTGTAACCAAAATTTTTAGAACGATTAGAATTCAAAGCGTTTTAATCTTGTATAAGTATAATTTTGAAAGATAGAACAAAGGGATTTTTTCTTTTGGCCGATTGTACCAGAGAATATTTCTTTGGCCAGAATTAATACAAGGGAGATCAAAGACTTTTTTTTTCCGTCAAGACTGGGTTATGTGTTTCTTCTATTATTTCACATTTCGCATCATTTCTCATATGTGTCTTTAATGAATGCTTAGCTTCCATTTAGTACAACCTCTACTATGGTGATCATTTATTTCAGTCATCTAATCGCTTACAACTTTTCCTCTGTATCGGCTATCAGTAGGTACAAGACCTATGAATTGTCTAGATTTCTATATCATATGCTTCATTAAAGTTTTTCCTGCTTATTTTCTTCTTCTGTCACAAGGTGAGATTCTTCCCTGATTGATGCCTCACATTGTTCAACAACTCTATGTTTTCTCTCGCTTCATGCATGTTTTTAAAATTTAACTTAGTTACGGAAAACGACCTTTGATTTCGTTATACTATTAATTCATTTTTGGGATTCTTTCTCGTATAATCTAAAGGTGAAACAACAACCAACACTTTATAAAACAATATGTTCCTTTATGATTGTACCTGTGGTAAGACAACCCAACATAGAACACGGTATCTCAGATCAAACTAGTCTCGCTTTAAACCTTTTCGATACCATTCTAAAAATTGCTACTACCTGGGCCGAACTCAAATGTTCATGGGCAGCCATTAAATGGGACATAAACATTCAGGAACAATTGGAAGCTAGACCCAGACAACTCAAAAATCATTCTTAGCTTCGTTTCCCATCTGTTTTCTTCCTTTTTATCTTTCACCCTCTTTTTGGATGCCTAGACTCAGTACTTTATCGACTTAAGTACAGACTCTGGAGCAACATGTTGGTTGAACGTTGCACTTTTATTGTCCCGTAGCGATTCCATATTAATTCCATATTTAGCCAGTTTTTTGGATTGGGGGCTGTCGTGCTGGTGGGAAAAAAATTGGTCCTCTATTGTTCCACAGTCTACAAATACCACCCAGAATTCCGCAATATACAAATTCAGAAGCCGATGTGCGGTAAATTATTACTGTTAAATATTGATATTGCAGAATTTAATTAGATGAGAAAATTTGTACAATCTAGTTGGCTGAGTGATACAAAAGTATTCAGACAAATGAACAATACATAGTAAACATGTGCTTTTATAAAGTATGGACATGAGATTTTATAGAACATATGCGAGTGCCTCATTCCATGCTTGGGCAATTTTTGGATGGCGGGTTCCTGGCCTGGCGGGCTGAAAATTGAATATCTATTGTTCCGTGTTCTACAAATAGCACCTACACTTCCGCGATATACAAATTGACAGGCGGACTTGCGGAGATGAGTCTATATAAAGTATGGACATGAGATTTTATAGAGCATATGCGGATCCCTCATTCCATAAGTAGGCACTTTTTTGATCACGGGTTCGCGGCCTAGCGGGCTGAAAATAGAGTCTCTATTGTTCCGTGTCCTACAAATAGCACCCAGAATTCCGCGATATACAAATTGACAAGAGGACCTACGGGCTGCGTGGAACAAACAATACATATTAGACATGTACTTTTATAAAGTATGGACATGAGATTTTATAGAGCATATGCAGATCCCTCATTCCATAATTTGACACTTTTTTGATTGCGGTTTATCGTCTTGGCGGGTTGAAAATTGAGCCTCTATTGTTTCGTGTCCTACAAATAGCACCCACACTGCCGCGATATACAAATAGACAGGAGGACTTGTGGGTTGGTTGGTTTAACGTTGCACTTTTATTGTCCCGTAGCGATTCCATATTAATTCCATATTTAGCTAGTTTTTTGGATCGGGGGCTCTCGGGTTGGTGGGTAAAAAATTGGGCATCTATTGTTCCACAATCTACAAATACCACCCAAAATTCCACGATATAAAAATTCAGAAGCGGACCTGCGGTAAATTATTACTGTTAAACATTGATATTGCATAATTTAATTAGACGAGAAAGTTTGTACAATCTGGTTGGCCGAGTGATATAAAAGTATTCAGACAAATGAGCAATACATAGTAAACATGTGCTTTTATAAAGTATGGACATGAGATTTTATAGAACATATGCAAATGCATCATTCCATACTTGGGCAGTTTTTGGATGGCAGGTTCGCAACCCGACGGGCTAAAAATTGATTATCTATTGTTTCGTGTCCTACAAATAGAACCTACACTTCCGCGATATACAAATTGAAAGTCATACTTGCGGAGATGAGTCTATATAAAGTATGGACATGAGATTTTATAAAGCATATGCAGATCCCTCATTCCATACTTGAGCACTTTTTGTATCGCGGGTTCGCGGCCTAGGAGGCTAAAAATAGAGTCTCTATTGTTCTGTGTCCTACAAATAGCACCCAGACTTCCATGATATACAAATTGACAGGAGGACCTACAGGCTGCGCGGATCCCTCATTCCATACTTGGGCACTTTTTGGATTGTTGGTTTGCGGCTTGGCAGGCTGAAAATTGAGTATCTATTGTTCAGTGTCCTACAAACAACACTTAGACTTCTGCGATATACAAATTGATAGGTGGACTTGTGGACATGAGTCTATATGAAGTATGGACATGAGATTTTACAGAGCATATGCGGATCCCTCATACCATACTTGGGCACTTTTTGGATCACGGGTTCGTGGCCTAGTGGGCTAAAAATAGAGTCTCTACTGTTCTGTGTCCTAAAAATACCACCCAGACTTCCGCGATATACAAATTGACAGGAGGACTTGTGGGATGATTTGCTGAACATTGCATTTTTATTGTTCCGTAGAGATCCTGTACTAATTCCATATTTAGCCACTTTTTTTGATCGGGGGCTCTCAAGCTAGCTGGCTGAACATTTCACTTTCATTGTTCCGTATCCTCCAAATAGCACTCGGACTTCCGCGATATGCATATTCACAGATGGACTCGAGGGATGGCAGGTTCAAATTTGCCATTGTTTACGGATGTAAATCTCTATCAACTATCCAATATATCAAAAAACATTATTTTCAATACTAAATTATTAATATTATATATTGATATTGCAGAATTTAAGCAGAGGACAAAGTTTTTCCATTTTGGTGGACCGACTGAGATAAACGTTATCCGACAAATGAGAAATACATAGTAAACATGTACATTTATAAACTATGGAAATGAGATTTTATAGAGCATATGCCCATTCCTTATTCCATACTTAGGCACTTTTTGGATCGCGGGTTTGCGGCCTGGTGGGTTGAAAATTGAGGTTTTATTGTTCCGTGCCCTACAAATAGCACCTGGACTTCCGCGATATACAAATTGACAGGCGAACTCGGGCTGGTTGACTGAACATTGCACTTTTACTATCCCCTAGCGATGCCGTATGAATTCCATATTTAGCCATTTTTTTTGATCGGGGGCTCTGGGGCTGGTGAGATGAAAATTGGGCCTCTATTGTTCCACGCTGCACAAATACCACTCACATTTCCACGATATACAAATTGACAAGCGGACCTCTGAGCTGGCTGGCTCAAAATTGCAGTTTCATTGTTCCCTGTCCTCCAAATAGCACTTGGAGTTCCGCGATATACAGATTGACAGATGGACTTGAGGGCTGGCGGGTTCAATTTTTCTATTGTTTACAAATTCTAATTCCTATCAACTATCTAACATATCTAAAAAAATTATTTTCAATACTAAATTATTAATAGTAAATTTTGATATTGCAAAATTTAATTAGACGAGGAAGTTTGTACAATCTGGTCGGGCGACTAATATGAAAGTTTTCCGAAAAACGACCAATACATAGTAAACATGTACTTTTAGAAAGTACGGATGAGATTTTATAGAGCATATGCGAATCCCTTGTTCCATACTTGGGCACTTTTTTATCGCGGGTTCTCGTCCTGGCGGGCTAAAATTTGAACCTCTTTTGTTCCGTGTTCTGCAAATATCACCAAGACTTCCGCGATATACAAATTGATAGGCGGACTTGTAGACTCCACGTCTATCGGGTTCAAGATTGCAATTGTTTAGGGATTCTCATCCTATCTAACTTTATCTAAAAACATTATTTTCAAATACTAAATTATTAATATTAACTATCCATATTGTACAAGTGAATTACATTAAATTATTAAAGGATGTTAAATCGTTTATTTTATAAAAAATGAAGCAAACAAAAGAAAGTTTTTTTAAAATTCTATCGTTGCAAGCATAACAAGGACCAATTTGATTTTTAAGGCCCTCTTGTTCATATGATAACACAATTTCACTCTGCACAATATATATTCTTTGATTTCAAATTATTCCAGGATATTAATTTTGCCAAGTTCATCGAATAAGAAAAAATGCCAAAACAACGACCAATTTGAATTTTAAGAGCCTCTTGTTACTATTATTGGACAGTTGCACTTCGCACACTATATATTCGTTGATTTCAAAATATTTCAAAACAAAATTTTTACCAAGTTCATCGATCAAGGAAATCTACTAAAGCAAGCCACATAGTACATTTGTGTTACAATGCCATAGAAATTATCAGGCGGATCTGCGGGCCAGCTAGCTAAAAAATTCAATTATATTGTTCTGTGTCCTCCAAATAACAGTTGGAGTTCCACGGTATACAAATTGATAGACAAAGAAGATAAGCAAGATCCAACCATACTTTAAACAGACCACAAGCAAGTTCCCAAAAGGTTCCATAGAGCTGAAACCATCGACCTTTGCACCAAACAATTTGATATACAAATAAAAGATGTGGCCGCATTCATTTTCTCTTGCATCTGGTATATGTTCCCAATAGAAAATAACTGGTGCCGTGTGATATATGGGGATTAAAGAGATATGGGCCAAGTCCAACGAACATTCATCTGGATGTTGAACAAATGTTACAGAGACACATGAGGTATTTTCATTTCCTGCCGAACTTTGATATATTTTTTATTTTTCCCCTTCTTCAGTCGATATGAAAAATTGCATTGTCCTCATTCAAGGTGAATTTGTTGTGTATCCGAAGCTGTCGCAACATGTAGACACTGCTTGCCTTTTTCTGTAGATACGTTTCATACAACAACTTTGCCAACTTAGGAAGCACATTTTGTAACAAAGGCTTCCTAACCATACAATGCACAGTTGTGTTGCCCACGGTTTGGATAACAACATTCACACAATGTCCATATATATATGAACATTTTTCACCGCATCACAGACAATCAATTGTATCATCACTTATCAAAGAGGAGGCAGAAGCAACGGAGTTGCAATTTGCACATACATGCTCAAAGGGGGTCGAGTACACATTGGATGCAACTAAAATACCTTCAACCTGGGAATGCGAGAAAAGGGATTAATACATTGAACAATATAATACACAACTGCACCCCCCCTCCTCTTAAAAAAAAAAAAAAAAAAAAANATACACAACTGCACCCCCCCTCCTCTTAAAAAAAAAAAAAAAAAGTAAGCAGGCGCAGAAATTTGTTGAAGGCTATTTCTATAAGCAAAGTGAGGATGATTTTGTGGATGTATACACACAACAGTTGTAGATCTAGCTAGTTTCTTCAAATCCTCTACTATATCTACTCACAACTCTGTTACAAACATTGTCTGGGTTGTTCGAAAGATCCTTTCTCTAGCATCCCTCTTCTTTGTTATATTTTTGAACAACATAAGTGGAATCTTCCCTCTATGCAATTGTTGTTCCATTGACGAAAACAAATCTGAATACGTATCGAACAATTGCAGCTGTAACATGGAACCATGCAATATTTTTGTAACTTATCCGACATACATGCACATGCGAAAGTAAAGGAAAAAACTGAATATGAAAAGCGGTACCATTTCCTTGTCATTGTCCAACTCTCCATCCTTTATATGGAGAATGTGTTGCGAGCCAAATTTTCTCGCTAGTGTGACAATAGCCCCAATTGTTCCGATTGGGTAAATATCAGTGCTATGTGAAAGCTAGCTGATAGTCGAGTTAGGGACGAAACGATATTCTGAACAAACAGTGGGAATTTTTTCCACAATGCTTGTTTCGTTGAGAAAAATGATTCGATCACAATCACCACGGTCATATACTATTTTGGGAAATATATTAAAATTTGTAATGGATATCCCATTACGCGGCAATATCTTTTCTGCATGTTTCTGGACAAGTTGTGGAGGAACAGTCAGTGTCACTGTCATCATGGCATCCTTGTCTGTCATGTCAGCACACATAATGTATCTATTTTTGTTTGCCTTGTCCAAGTAGGTGCTATAGACAACCATTATGTCCCCGAGGAACACTTGTCCAGTTTGGCGGTTGTTCAAGCCCTCTATTGAAAGTACTTTGGATGTCACAACTCTAGACCTGATGACATTTTTTGAACAGGAAAACTAAAGTGAATGGTAGTGTGGTAAAAATACACACATAGTTTTGATGAACTATGGAGACAGAGTTTCGCAACCACACCTCTTAGTCTGCAGAACATGCAACAGGTTCGATGTCTCGCTTGTACTTGTTGATACTTCTTGCGAGATGCAAACCATGTATTGCATATGACATCAACATATCTGCCATGCCATAGATGAATATATAGCCCAAGAAATTTGTTTAGTAAACATAGTAAGAGCATAGTGTATGCATCTTTACCTTTGGCCTTGTCAATTTGCTGATGTCTAGGATGACTGACTGCTCATACCTGTGTCACTAGTCCAACTTTTTCTGATGCAAGCATGTGCAAATGAACATCAGGACTAAACAAGCATATGCATTGTATATTGTCCATCGTAAGGACAAAATAACCGTAAAAATGTATGCATCTGAATTTTTTAACTGGAGAAATGTTTAATAGTAAACAGGGCATGAGCGCGGGCCACCATGACCAATCTGTATATCGCGGACCCCCGGAGGCCAGGGGAGAAATCTTCAACCTGCCAGCCTGACACCCACAATCGATAAAGTGGGTAACTACGGAAGAAGGTAGAAGTACGACCACATAAGTGAATCTGTTAGTCCACCAACCAACGCACGAAGGAATTTTCGGAAAGCACACTAGGTAGATGAATTAGAAAAGAAAAGGGATAATAGAAAATGGAAAAAGTAGAAATAGGGAGCGTAGAAAGGCCCATTACTGAAAAGTCATCATTTTCAAGTCTAATATTATATGCCCCCACCCAGTTTGTATATTTAATTTACCAGCACACTTGGTATACCTTTTAGAAGATTGCACCACATAACCCTTTGCTGTTGCACAGAACAATTCATCTCCCTATCCAAGCGACCTATTTTTTCCAAGTTAGCAAAGTCGAAGATGAAATGGACATGAAGGAAAGTTAGTATGAAGAAAAAAATCTAAAATAAAGAGAAACAACTCTATTTACCCGCCAAAGAGTCCTTCGTCTTGTCCATCCATTCTATTTGTTTAAATGCAACAATGCAGCGCAAAAACAACGGACATGAACCAACTTAGTATGCAGAAAGGAATGCATGTAAGAAAGATAACTTACCATTTAGGAAGGCACGCAACTAGTTTAACACATATACAGACCATAAATGAAATGCAAAACAGTGCAATATGAAACAAAAGTACAAGCATGCACCTTTCTATATTCTCTTCAATCGATGCAGCCAAGACTCCCTCATTTTCTCCAGCCACTCTATTTGTTTGAATGTGGGAACGCACAAAATTCAATGAACATCAATGGAAGTTGGTATTCACTGGAGAACAAGCAATATGTACATACAACAAAACTGACTGAACAAACAGTCTAGAAAGGAAAAAACATAAACCTTTGTGCTTCTCTATCCATGGCTGTAAACGTGTAGATTTTTTTTCCCTGACCAAAATATATTACAAGGCACAAAACATCACGCAATTGCATGGCCGTAGCTAAACGATTTCTGATTTTCCCTGGAAATTTATCCAGACATGCCCTTTAACCATGTTCTTTATCCTCTACACAAACTGCTGTGCCCACGATACAATTTCTCAGTTTTCCATGGAAAACCACCCAGACATGCTTCCAGACATCAAAATATAATATTGCAGAATATTTGTTGCACATATCATATATCAAGCACAACACAAATTGTATCGTTCACACACCAGTCTATGTAGAGGAGAAAGAACATGTAATGTCACATCCRCACATCTGACCATACATGGTTTATAAATGTATCCTACACACATATGCTTTATTCCAACAAAACATCAACGGATATTGCAACTTCACATGTAATCCTCCAACAATTTTGCATGCAACTATTTTTTTTCATGGTAGGACTGGAGCACTAGAAAAATCTCATAGAATAACATATATCGGCCTCGGCAGACATGAAAAATAATACAACTGCATGTTGACTTGTGGGTGCAGGGGATGAACACCGTAAAATGCTAAAAAAAAAAACAATAATAATCCAAAAAAAAAGAAGAAAAAAAAAGCTCTAACCACCGCCACTGCACCCCAACCCTGCAAGGCCGAATCAAACAAAAGAAAACAAAAAGGACCAAAGAAGCGAGAAAGCACGAACATGCTAAACTGCACCCCTAGGGCCCCAAAGTGTAAACCCCAGCCAAACAAATATAATCAACAACCCACAAACCAACGAACCAACAAGAACCATCGAGCCAATGAACAACATATGTATCTCCAACGATTACGAAACTGCAGCCCAAGCACAGAAGGAACCAGAAACATACAAGGAACATGCGACTACAAATAAACAAAGATTCTTACTTGCAAACTGCAAACACTGAACAACAAACAAGGAATACAAAATGAAACTATGGCATGGAAAATTACTCTGAAATGATGAAATGCAGAAGCGCAGGTCGAATCACGAGAAAAACAATAACTAGCAGCAATCGACAAACCAACGAAGAAGAAGCACTCACCGAACCAGTAAACAATGTATGTAGCTTCAATGATTACAAGGATGAAACATACAATGGCAGTAACCAACAAACTAGCAAAGATGAAGCACTCACTGAACCAGTAAACAATGTATGTAGATTCAATGGCAGAACAAAGATGAAACATACAATGTTTGTCGAACTGGCGCTGGACAAATTAGACTGCAGATTCACTGTAACTGTATAGAAAATTTCGAGGAAAAATGTACTGCGAGAAGCGTATTTACATAAACATTTAAGACTGCCAGGCTGTCTAAGGACCTTGCGGTATGCAAACATTTAAGCTGTCAGGGGTGTTGGAGGACGTCGCGTCATGTAAACATTTACGCTGTCAGGCCTATTGATGCATCTCAGAATAAGTGTGAATACATTTCAACAAATATACATCCGCCAAAGACGCTATAAACTTTGGAATTCTCAATCACTAATATCAAAAACATTTCAATATGCTTAGTACATATGAAAACTTGCGGATATATTCACCTAGTAGAAAATGCTAATACAAAAATTCAAACTAATGCTAGCATTAATCGATCTTGAAGCAATACAGAAGAAAAATATCTGATTAAAAAATACTGTCTACGAGAAAAACTTTGGACATGTTTCCATATAGTACATTGGGAATAGCGAAAGTGGTAATAAGACCTCCAATCTCTTATCCAATTAGATCAGTACATATATGTAACTTTTTATTATATAAAAATATATGCTTTTAATTCCATAGCTCCAACAATATGTATTGTGCAAATATTTCGGATCAAAGGACCAACTAATATGTAGTCAACGCATTATTGATTGCTATAGTCCCTTTATGCCTATGGCATGGACTAATAATACAACATCGTGGACTGCCTTCTAGGTGTAAGGTCCAGAGGCTTCAAACCCACCCAAATCAGGGATACAAAGATTATGCAGCTATGCCAAGCCTGCAAACAATTTTTTTTGTCACATCGCAATCTATTAGAGCTTGAAGCGCCCATCAAAATCCTTGGTAGGTTTTGTAAATATAATTTTATTTTTCACTACAGGGAGCTAATAGCTAATTTTGAGAAATGGGTTGAGTGGCAGGTTCTTCCTATTAAAAAAATTGGCAATCTCATTAACCCTATATTCGTAATTCTAAAATTTTATCGATGTATCCTGCCTGCAATTGGTCTAGATCGTGTTATGGTTTTTCTATATGAAGCCAATGATTTACCGTGATGGATATCTTGCTCTCTTGTGTGTAACTAAAGGAAATCACACTCAATGTGTGAAACAAATCCTATATTTGTTCCACATGGTTTATGCCATTTGAATCAATACTTAGATTCAAAAATAAAATTTCTAGCGGCAGTGTAACTGCAGTGATTGAATACTATATCTATGATAAGTACATTTCAAGAATAGGTAGTTCATTATATTAATTGTAATGAAAATTAAAACATGCACTGATTTTGAACTCTAAAATCTTGGAAGAAAAATCATTCAATGTAATTTAATTTCAACAAACAAAATCTTAACTTTTGCTTTACCTTCATAAAATATAATATAATTTGTAAGAAATTGAAGATAATTTGTTTACGATTTAGAGAATGGATGCATTTTCCTTTAATGAATATTTTACCATTTATAATCTTTGGTGGAACATCAAGCAATTTGAGGACTTGAATGCAAGGTCAAATATTGCATTCTATTTTTTGGACCAAGGGTTTTTGGCCTTGAGGAACATTCCATTTAAGGGTTTCAAAACCTTCAAAGTCTAAAGAGGCAAGGGTTTCCATACATTTTGGGTGATGACAAACCACACATGGAAAGAGAAGAAATGGAGAACAATTGTTTGTTGTCCTAGCTATTAGCATAGGCTTATAGTGGCAACACAACTTTACCGACTACCTTGAGAGATCTAGTGAGAAAATAAAGGCCAAGAGAACTACTACTTGTTGCCCCAACTATTAGAATAGGCTTATAGTGGCAACATAACCTTACTTTCTACCTTGAGAGAACCATTGAGAAAATAAATTATGCCAACCGTTCCCCCTGAAGATTTATATTTTCTCCCTATACCTTTACTACTCGTAGGTCTATTTCTTATAGATATAATATAGGAAAGAGAATAAATATCTCAACACCATAGCACCTATCAGGGCCAAGAGAACTACTACTTGTTGCCCTAGCTATTAGCATAGGCTTATAGTGGCAGCATAACCTTACTGACTACCTTGAGAGAACCATTGAGAAAATAAATTATGCCAGTCGCTCCCCCTGAAGATTTATATTTTCTCCCTTTACCTTACTACTCGTAGGTCTATTTCTGATAGATATAATATAGGAAAGGGAATAAATATCTCAACACCATAACACCTCATCAGTGATGTGATTTCATCTCTTATTGTGAGTCAACATCTCTTAATATAAATCTATTTATCTTTTTATTTGCTGAACAACTCATTTTCCTACCAATATTTTCTATTATTTCTATCTTAGTGGTCTTACCTGAGTGAGTCTCTGTCTTAGAGTGTCCTGGAGGGAAAGCACAATATTTAGTCATGAGTGAGTGGTTAGAAAATGTTGTTGTTAAGGAATAACTATGCATTCCTCAGATCATCATCACTTATGCTTACAAGGTTAGGACAAACCTAAGTGCCTTAAGGGAAGCTTGTCCGATTTCACCCTAAATGTTGTTTGGTCCCGTTGTTACTATATGAATGGAGGTGCTACCCAATCAAATGTGAGCCCCTCCTTGGGCAGATTCCTCCTTTTCCTACAATTATTTTTTATTAATGTAAAGTTGTAAAGAAATTATTACACAATACCTCTCCTCTGAGTGTTCCTTAGCCAATATATATTTTTGTCTATAATATGTATGTGTGTCTCCCATATCACCCTACCTGAATGAGGGACTTTCTATCTTATCTCTGAGAATTAAAAACAACCAAGAAGAGATTTACATCCATTTAGAGATGAGACACTTAGACATTTAGGGACTAAATTAAGAATGGGGGGCACATATGTTTTGATAGGGAGGCCACTGTTATATATAAAATAGAGCAGATCCTGTATCGTCAGATAGACTATCTGTTAGTTGTAGCCCAGACCAAGAAAAATTATAAATTGACTAAATAAATGGATCAATATACAGAAGAATTTGGTTTCTCTATTCCGAATTCGCATGAACACCAAGTACTTGTATTAAACACCGTTAAAAATAAAATCAAATAAATATTACAGTAACTTCAAATGCATCTATACTGCGAATATAAAAAATTCCCATCGATAATGGTAATGCATTCAAACCTATGTGATGATAATTAAAAATATTAGGACAAATACAAGGCCGCCACAACCCAAACATGCAAATGATGGACGAGTTCCAATTCAAATGACATATTTACTATGGCATTGTCTAAACATTTGACTTTTTGAATTTTTTTACCAGAATTTGGTGAAACAACCATTTTCTATTGTTTAAATTGCATTTTTGAATGCATAAATAGATTTAGCACCCTGAAAAACCCTTTGGGCACTAGAATTATATAGACTCAATCACTCAAATATGAAGTTCCAACAATTTTTGGCCGAATTTTGGGAAAAATGGCTTGGAAAATATGTCCGTAAAAATGCCAAAAATTCAAAGTGGATTTACTATTGTTTTTTATTCCCCAAATTTCATGGCTCATTGCACCAACACCATATAACTCTTAGTGTTTATTAATCAAATTAACACTAAAAGGCTAAAATTAACCCTAAACAATTTTCGTAGTTGGTAGATCGTCTTATCTAATGTGTTATAGCAGGAGATAGTAAGGATATAACACAACACCATAGAAACTATCTTTATCCCTGAACAAAGTAGCATAGTACACTTGAAAGTTACTGATTGGTTGAGTATCAAGTGAGAAAGAGAAGCACCAATGAACGCCCTGCAAGACAAAGTGAAACTACTACAGGTTGAAGCTAAAACAATATTGGATTCAACAGTCCAAAAATTGAAGCAAGATGAGAGTTACCTAGTTATGTTAGAGATGTGGAGCATACAATGAAGAATAATATATCAAATACAATTACCACTTACATAAAAAAACTATTCCATAGAAGAAAACTCTTCGGCGATGAAGGTTGCACACATGATCCAACCAACAACCACCGCTCAAGGGTAGTCCACCCTCTAAGTCAGCATGTCACGGTTTAAGACATGACAACCATACAACCAAGACACCGACAAACACTAAGGGGCACTAAGAAATGAGCATGCAATGTGTTTGTTTGGTTGTTTTCAAACAATATACGTGTAATAAATCACTTAGTGTGCATTAATCAGATATTTTTCATTCACCATGGTTTGTGAGGTTTCTGTTCAAGTTCAAGTAGAGGTAACCATTTGAAAATTAGAGCATACACACACAACAACAATGGAACTATTCATCTCTCCTCCACATTCATATGAAAAACTGAAAAAATGTAAAGACATAAAACTAGATATTTTCCTAGAACACTCCATATTCTCACCTACCTAATAAATGCATATCCACCTATCTTCTTTAGATCATTTATGATGTCTATCAACTATCAACTTGGTCAAGTAAATGGGATGAATTAATCCATTTAACACTCCAGCTTAATTCTGACCATTACAAAAATCAACACAAACAATGCCTAAGTGTTGTCTCTTAAATTCAAAAGTATTTCTTCCCAATGGATTGGTGAAGATATCTGCTAATTGTTATTTCAAACCACAAAATTTTAGCATAATGCTACCATCATTGACAAGCTCGCGAATGAAATGATAACGAGTGTCAATGTGTTTACTCTTGCAGTAAACACACGATTTTTAGATAATGCAATTGCTGAACTGTTGTCACAAAATATAGGAGTTGGCTCCTTATCTTCATATGTAAGATCACCAAGGATCCTTCTCAACCGAACTACATGACATGATGCTAAATTTGCTGCTACATAGTATAATTTTGTTGAAGATATTGTGACGATGAGATGTTTCTTAGAAGCCCATGAAATTAATCCTGTACCCAAATGAAATGCGTACCTGGAAGTACTTTTCCTACCATCAACACTACCTACAAAATCACTATCTGTATATCCAACAAGTGAGTGATATTCTGAATTGGAATACCAAATTCCATAATCTGTTGTACATGCAATATACCTCAAAATTCTTTTTCCAACTTTCCAATGAGATATTTTTGTATTTTCCATAAATCTCGAAATTAAGCTCACTGCATACATGATATATGGTCGGGTATATGTAAGATACATGTGGATGCCTACAAGCCTCTTATACAAAGTATAATCAATTGTTGTTCCTTCATCTTGTTTAATTAGTTTTGTACTTGTTGCAATTAGTGTAACTGATGGCTTGCATTTGTTCATTTTGAACCTTTTCAAAATATCCGTGGCATATTTTTACTGACAAATAAAAATTCCTTTTTCAGATTTCTCTACTTCAATTCCCAGAAAATATTTCATAATACCAAGATCAATCATTTAAAATTCAATTTGCATGGCTACTTTGAATTCATTCAACAAAAACTTTCCTGTATAAATCATGTCATCAACATAGAGACAAACTATCAAAATATTACCTTTTTGTTCTCTTTTCGTGTAAAGCGTGGGCTCATTGCTGTTCCCGTTGAACCCATTGATGAGAAAATAAGAATCAATGCGATTGTACCAAGCTCTTGGAGATTGCTTCAAACAATACAATGCTTTCTTCAATTTGTACACTTTGTACTCTTTACCTCTGATATGAAATCCTACTGGCTGATCCACATAAACTTATTCCTCTAAAATGCCATATAAAAAGGTTGATTTAACGTCCATTTGATAGACTGACCATTTGTTTTGTGCTGCAACTGCCAAAATGCTATGACAATATCTAGATGTGCAAATGGAGAAAATGTTTCTCCATAGTCAACACCAGGTTGTTGAGCAAACCCTTTCGCTACAAGTCTTGCATTGTTCTTTTCTACTTTGCCTTTCTCATTGAATTTTGTCTTATAAACCCATTTAACTCCAATGCTAGTTTTACCTGTGGGAATATCTACAAGATACCATGTGTTGTTTCTTTCAATTGCATCAATTTCTTCGTTCAATGCATGGATCCATTTTTCTTCCTTTATTGCTTCTTCAAAATATACTGGTTGATAGGATAACAAGGGAAAATGTGTTTGTTGATCCATGTCATCATTCGACTCATAAATTTCTCTCAAGATTCTTGTTTTCTGGTTCCTCAAATTTTCTATAGTGGTATCCAAATCATTACCAGAAGAAGAATAAGAAGAACTATGCTCCGTTTGTTCTCCTTGGCCTTGTATTTGAAATCTTGGAAGTCTTGGTGGAGAAGCTTGTTGTCCTGTAGCTTCCACCTGTTTGTCTTCCTCTATAGAAGGAATTTGATTTACAATTATTTCATTTGTTTGGTAATCCCAAGATTTGTCTTCTTAGAATTTAACATATTTGCTAACTATCAACTTCTTAGTAATAAGATTGTACAACCTATATGCTTTAGACTGCTCACTATATCCAATAAATGTACATTTTTCACTTCTATCATCAAGTTTTCTCCTTAGTTCTTCAGGAACATGGGCATAATCCACACAACCAAAAACTTTAAAATGAGAAACACTAGATTTCATACCACTCTAGGCTTCTTGAGGGACTTGATTTTTCACACTGCTGGTTGGTGACAAATTCAAAATATAAACTGAGCATGCCACTGCTTCACCCCAATATTCATTTGAAATATTTTTTTCCTTCAACATACTTCTTGCCATATTCTGGAAGCTGTAAATCATATATATATATATATATATATATAATTTCTTGTCATGGTAAATGATCAACAACATGTATAAATACGCGTACAACAATAGAGTCATGTCTTTTAAGACGTGACTTTACATTAAAAGCATAATTATTGCATCATTGCGTCAATGCATTGATCATATAATTAGTAATTATTGAACATTGTAATAAAAATCAAGTATATTACAAGTAATCCGCCCTTCAAATGCTTCATCCTCGAAGCATTGTTATTTTTTTTTTTTTTAACATAGCCATAAACTTTCAGAGTTTGGGGCTGAGAAAACCCTGTCATTGCAACAACAAAGAGTGTCAAATTAGCGTTTTGATTCACTAAACCCTGGGGATTTCGTGAGTCTTCATTATTTGTTTCTTCATCGGATGAAGATGTGTCCCTTGCTTCTTCATCCTTGTCACTGTCACTTTTGTCTATTTTTCAATGGAAAAACTTTTTGTCTTTACACTTATGGCATGGATTCCAATTAGGTGCATTACATTTAAAACATTGGTCCTTATCTTGTCTCGTGTATGGCAGAAACCTCCTTTTGTGCGGGGGAATGTATTTGGATCTAGATTCTTCGAGTGAGTGCCATGTTGTCTTTTGATATAATTTAGGTTTCTTTTCAATGATTTTAGCTTTCCAATGAGCTTGCTTGGTATCCTTAATGTCAAGTAATTCAATCTCATTACGGATATTTTCCTTCAATCCTGATAAGGCTATTTGAAGTATCCAATATTCATATACGTTAGGGACACGAGTGGATAACACATGCAAATCCTGAAAAAGTTTTTCCACTGTAACAAACTGTTGTAATCAAGCGAGTTTAGCCCAAAACCCTTTTTCTTCTATGTCGAGAAAACACAAGAATAATTTATTTTTGAATATAGCCTAGTCTCTTGCTAGATGTTTGGATTTTTATCTCCACCATAAGAATCAGTCATACACAAAGTCCTTCCGATGTATAGATGCGACATTCATTTTTTCTTCATCATCAACTATCTGGTAATACTTCAAGTACTACTTGATTTTATTTACCCATCTTGTTTCCTCTCTTGCATCCGATCCATTAAATTCTAGAACAATAATCTTTGCCTTGGGCATTCCATTATTAGAAGTCCACATGTTGGGTGAATAATGTGATCGGTGAGGCCTTGACTACGATGTTGAGTTACTTGGGCTTCTACTTATTAACTCTTCAGGAATAGCAGGTACTGGGAGATTGTTTTTGTGTTTGTAAATTCACAGAGAGTGGATGTTAGGGTATCCCGAGTTTGGGTTGCAGGATATAATGAGGGAGTTCGAAAGAAAACGTGGGTGATGGAGATATGCATAATATGGGATAGTTGTTGTTGATGTCTCATTTTCCTCCTTTCTCACTGCTTCTGAGTCGTTAATAAATTCCTCAGCTTTCTGTTTGAGGCTCTTCTTCTCATCTTCAATGATATTTTCAACCTTTAAATCTGTCTTCTCATCCTTGTTATTCAAATATGATGTTTTCACATATGGGTCTTCCAGAACACCATCACTGGTTTTATCACTTTCATCATCGTCTTATATTTGTCCCTCTAGCAATTCAGATGATGGAGAACAAAAGATTTGGTTTTGGTGGAAACCGTCCTCCTTTAAGTACGCCAAGAGTTCCTTCTATAATTGTTCTTTTATTTCTTTCATATAATTCTTCATTTCTTCAAGAGTGTTGCTCATAATTTCCATCCTGGTTATAATTTTCATGTTTTTATGAATGGTATTTTCCATCTTGAACACATGTGCTTTTTGTCTTTCACCAGACATTTCTTTGATACCACTTGGAAGTTGTAAATCACACACACACACACACACACACATTTATATAATTAATATTTTTAAATTTATAATTCTTTGTCCTGGTAAATGGTCAACATCGTGTATACATACACATACAACAATAGAGTCACTTATTTTAAGACATGATTTTACATTAATATCATAATTATTACATTGATCATATAATTAGTAATTATTGAACATTGTAATATACATAAAGTATATTACATATTCATTATTGTCTGATTTTTCCTTTCAACTACTCCATTTTGTTGTGGAGTGTATCTTGTGGTAAACTGTCTCTTGATTCCATGCTTATTGCAATATGCTGCAAATTATTTGGAATCATACTCACCTCCTTGATCTGATTTGAGTACTTTGATGTACTTCCCACTCTGTTTCTCTGTCATAGATTTAAATTCTCTAAATTTTTCAAATTTCTCTGATTTGTGCTTGAGAAAATACACCCAAGGTTTCCTACTAAAATCATCAATGAATGTTAGAAAATAAAATCTTCCTCCTATTGACTGAGTTTTCATTGGAACACAAAGGTCTGTATGCACCAACTCAAGGTGTTCTTTGTCTCTATAGAAATCATTGGGAAAACTATCCATTTGGTGTTTGGCCAAAATACAACTCTCACAAGAGTTTTTCTATTAATTTATAATGGGAAAACCTTTGACCATAGACTTATTCTGTAAAAGATTGTGCTAAATGGTAAATGACCATATCTAAGATGCCACAACCAAGTCTCATCTGATCTTGATATGTTTTGAGAATATGACCGTGACAAATTAAATTTTCTCAATATCAAAGGGAACATTCTATTTTTGGCCATTTATATTGTAGCTGTGATTTTCGTACTGGGTGGTTTGTCCAAGATTGTACACTTGAAACCTTAAAAAATGACCTTATAACCATGTTCATTCATCTGGCCTACACTCATCAGATTATGTCTAAGACCAGGTACATAATAAACATAAAGAATATCCTTATTTTCATCTTGCTTGGTCAATACAAAAACTACACCCTTTCCTAAAACTTTCTTTTGATAATCATCTCCCAATTTAGTTTGAGATGTGATAGAGATATCTAAACTAGAAAAAAAATCTTTGTTACCTATCATATGATTTCTACAACCACTATCCTTAAACTTGAGATCATGGCTATTGCTTGATTCTTCTATTGGTTGGCATGTGAAGAACATTAATTCAAATGTTCCTTCTTCAGTGTTGGTAACATTTGCTTTTCCCCTATTTAGATCAGCTTGCTTCTTTTTGCATTCACTTTCATAGTGGCCAAATTTCTTGTAATAATAGCACTAGATTCTTGATTTGTCAGTCCACCTTGACTGATTGAAATTTCTTCCTCTCCCCCTTTGGTTCTGAGAGTTTCTTTGTGGCTGTTCTGACTGTTCACTCTATTTTGAATATTCTGAAGTTGACCTCTCTCCTGTTTGAGAGCGTCCTCTACCTCATCTTCATCTGCTTCTATTCCCTCGACCTCTACCTCTACTTATGGAGGTATGATATTGAAATGTGTTCGCCAAAGATTCAATATTTCGACTGAACCTATTCTCATGAGTTAACAAAGATCCCGTGAGTTCTTCAACTTTCAGTGTTGAAAGGTATTTCAAATCTTATATGGTGACCACAACCATATAAAACTTATCAAGAAGGATTCATAGTACCTTCTAAACGACCTTTTTATCCTAAATTTCTTCTCCATGTGTGCGTAGTTGATTCGCGATGCTAGTGACATGGGTCATAAAATGATCCACATAATCCGAATCCTTCATCTGAAGTGTCTCAAAAATCTTCTTGAGTGTCTGGAACTTTTCATTTTTGACTTTATCTATCCCCTGATATGCGGTTTCAAGAGTATCCCATGTCTGTTTGGCATGATTTGCTGCTGTGACTTTGGGGAAAATATATTCCTCTAACTCTTGTTGGATGAGCCATAGGGATTTGCTGTCCTTTTTCCTGAGTTCTCCGACAACATTTATATGTACATTTTTCATTGCTTGTAGATCGATGGGATTTGGTTTTGTGAACCCACTAACTAATGCTTCCCAACAATCTTCAGACCAGAGGAAAGTTTTCATCTTGATAGACCATACATCATAATTCTTACATGTTAAAATCATTCCTTGTGACAATACTAAACTGCTGCTAGATGCCATGGATCTTCTACTGGTAGTTGAATCCCCCTTTATGATTTAGATCTCGACCAAAAAAAACATTTTCTTCTGTCGAAACAGGCCAAACTCATAATTTTTTCTCAATGTGGTCGTGCCTTGTCCACTCCCTCTAGGTGATTGAAAGTAGAATTTTTGTGTGTGGAAGTGTCATTACATGGTCACACCTTGTTCCTTCTCTGGGAGAAACCCTGAAGGGTATTCACTCCCTGTACACTGGTTGGGGGTGACCAACTCCAAAAAATTAGAATTTTTGAAAACGTTTCTTCATATTTATGTACCAGCTCTACTTTCAATGCTCCTCTTGGTGCTACTACTCAATCAAGCTCGAAAATGCTCTGAAACCTACAAATTTCTCTCCTATCCTCGAAGAGTCTTAATATTGCTCTGATACCATGTTCAATTTCAAGCAAGGAAACCATTTGAAAAACAAAGCATACACACACAATAACAATGGAGTTGTTCAACTCTTCTCCACATTCATATGAAAAACCGAAAAAATGAAAATACATAAAACTATATATTTTCCTAGAGCACTCCATCTTCTCACCTACCTAATAAATGCATATCCACCTATCTTATCTAGAGCATTTATGATGTCTATCAACTATCAACCTGGTCAAGTAAATGGGAGGAATTACTCCATTGAATAGTTTCGAGGGATTTGGGATCATGCATGCTAGTGCATTATGAGACAACATATTATTAGAAAAGTGACTAAATTCTCATTTTTATTCTTTTTGGCATTAAACCAAGTAAAATGCTCATATTTCAAGTTTGAATTGAAAATTTTTAAAATAAAATAAAACAACAATTTTCATAACAATTAATTGGCAATGCTTGTGATTTGCAGTCAAAATGGGTATGGAAGCTCGAAGGAGTAATTGTAAGTTTTAAACCTGTGAATTAAAGAAATGCATATAGATTCTTAATAAAAACATAAATTAATCAATGGCTCATACACATAGTACACATAGATTTACACCGGAAACCCTTAACTAGGAGAAAACCAACCTTCCTCGGTGCTGGACCTTTCAATTCTTCATTGTATTAATTTCACCATTCACCATACAATATATACAATGTTTTAGGTATTCCGTAGCTACCAAAACCTTAATCCCTTAATACGAGATTAATTTAGAAAACCGTTAAAAATAGCAAAATCCACTAAAAATAGAAAAAATCGCCCCCAAAAACAATTTCGGGGCACTACCTTGAACCCCGTTGGCTACGAGCTATCGCCCGGAGCCGAATGTTGTGCGTAACTAGGGGGGGGCATACATTCCCTGCCTTGGGACCCCCCTAGGAAAGCGCTCGGTCCACACGACACATAAAACTAAGGATGTTGGGATCGTCAGATGCAGTTGTTGAATTTGATGTGCCCACACACACACATGCAAAGAATATAACACATACCCAATAGTAATACCATTTCTTATTTTCCACCCATGCTATAAGGAATTCGTTCAAATATTTGGCAGACACTCATATCAATATAAACACCTAATTATAGATGTTTCTATATTGGAATATGGGTTCCAGACTGAATATTCTTTTAATGACACACTTGATCCGGATTATTTTCAACAAGAAATGAGAGCGGAGATATAACACAAAAACATAAAGAGATATTGAAAGAGAGACAATAATATAACAAAGATATATCAGATATATAAGAAGAGACACATATATACACTAATACACAATTTCTATTAATGAGCGGAATGTACAAAGTTGTAGAAATACAGAGTGAAAGACTCGCCAGAATAGTGGCATCTTATCTCTAAGAAGAGATGTGACGACTACTCACATTCGAAAGAAGATGAATGTTACAATGAGGCTACAAAGGCCATTTTAACATAAAAAAATTCCAAAACCCTAACCCCGGAAGATGAAAAGCCAACAGTTTTGTGGACCTTGTTTTGGTTAGTTTGGTGTATCAACTTCTCGGGGGTGTAACTTTGGTATATGATCTCCGTTTGGGGCGCACGATATATCGTTGGAAAGACATTGTCAAGGAGGTTAATTTTGGGGGCTCAATCAAAGCCTTCTACTATCATTGAGGTGATCGATCTTGAAAAAACTTTATTCAGGACTTCAAAATGGCCTCGGAAGTTTAGGAATCGAAAAATTGCTAAAAATAGTAAGTTGCCAAAACATTGTTTTGAGCCAGTTGGAATAGGTGGGTTGTAACATCCCATTTTTAACCCTTATGAAATATAATGAATTATTTAATTGTGACTTAGGCTAGTGAGCTGATAAAGTTGAAAAAGGGTCAGAGTGCCTAGGAAATGTAATATTTCATATACATTAATAAAATACACCACTGGATGCATGACAAACAAGGACAAAAAAGATAGGGGGCTATGATTCCATGAGAGAGGGGGTTTGAAGGGAAAAATATTTTAATTATTATTTTATTTAACGATAATTGATTTTATGGAGAAAAGGGGTTACATGAGATTCTTGGGGGAGGCCATGTGGTTCTTGATTTCCAAGTAATTATATAAACCTATGTTTGGTTTGTTTGGGGGTTCACTTGTTCTTATTCATTCAGTGTACACCCTTCTCACTTTTTCATCTTTAGGATCCTCATTCTTGTTGAATTCGTGTGATCTTGGTTGATCATGGATACAAATGGATGCATGAGGGTGGCTTTGGGTGAATTTGGGGGTTTCTCTTCCCCTGGTTCGTCTTTTTCCCCTTGATCCCTTGTTATTATTCATCTTCACTCACTATTTCTAGTTCATGTGCACTTTGGATGAGCATGGAAATGAATGGCAGGAAGAGGAGAGCCATTGATGAATGGTTGTAATACTTAACTGATCATTCTGGGAGGGAATGGATGCCCATGTGCATGAGCTTGATGGTAGTTTAGATAGAATTGTCCACAATTGAGAATCCTTGGAGTTTCCAGTAGGGATATTTCCTATCCAGTAGCCTTGGATCCCTGGAGAGAAATGGAACAACCTCAGGGACTGCATGGCAGAGAAAGGTGTTCATTTCTTTAGGTTATGTAGGTTGAGGGGGAAAGAGAGATGGATATTAGGATTTTTTGTGTGGTTGGGAAACCTAAGAGCTAGTTAGCCAACTATTGTGTGTTTTTAGATTTGGCCTAGGACTCGTCCTTGTGGATTCATAGCCCTGGCTCGGGGGTGACCTGTTGTTGAGAGTAAATGAACAAAATCATGTATGGTTGGGAGGGGCATCCTTGGTATGCAACCAATTGGTGAATGTTTACTTGAAAGATAAGTTCTCTCCGTGTTTTCTGTATAATGTTATTTCAATGTGTATTTAATTATCTCTGAGATATGTATTTTAATGTGCCTATCTACTGATTATTTGTTCTTCATGGAACATTGTTTACTTCTTATGCTGTAGCATGGATCTTGTCTTATGCATACGATTTTAATGCCTCTAACATTGTTGAACATTCCTTTGATTTCGAGATAAGATCAGAGAACGAAGTCCTTGGACTGCATCATTCCTCGCCTGCTGGTGGCTGGGTGTGTTGCATCTTGTCTAAGCCTGTTAAATAGCGTAGCTTGGCCTGTGAATGTATGGGTATGTTGCAGATTGGTATCAGATCTACTGGTTGAAACAACGAGTCTGTGTGGGCCAGATCTATTGGTCAGAGTATCATGGTTGAGATCGAGTTACGACATTGAAGTCAAAAATATGAGAAGGAATGACATTGCAGAGTCCACGTAGAAGCCAGAGCTTCAGAGATCCTTGAAAGGGATCATGGGATCGTGAGCGTCCCTTTCGAATTCGGGACCGATCGCCATTGAGGGATCAAGTGAGATCTGGATCTTTGGATCAGAGGGCTAGTGAGTAGGAGCCGTCTGATGAAGGAAGAACCAGAAGTTGGGAAAGGTTAAGTCCCAGTCATCAGATCTAGATTTTTGATCGTCAGTCATCGATCGAGGCCAAGCACGAAAGGTAATAATTTATAACTTCACCACTTCAACGATCTTGGTAGGAAGGTAAATCTTGAATTGCCGAAGGTCGGAGTCGCGAAGTCTCACCAGCCGTCCAATCTGATGGAAGACGCGGGGAGATCTCCGCTGTTGATCATGTTCAACCGACATTGACCACTTCGGGAGTATGTGACTCTGGGATTTTTTAACTTTGTTGAATTGTTACGGCCCGAAGCCCTGGAGCAACTGAAGTCCCAGAATTACCGTTGTCTGTTAGATCGAGGGAAGGAATTCAGGAGTGTTTCGGGCTGTCATATCTAGTAGTGGTAGAGGGGTAGCAAGGTTTAGACTTTGGAACTTTTCCACTTCGATGATTACTAAGTATGTTGCAGAGAAAAACCCCAAAGCGCCGGAGCCCTGAAGTGCTGAATTCATGAAGTGTAAAGTCATGAGGTCACGTGGATCATCAAATATGGAGCAATGATTGTGGATCGTTTGTGCAGTTGATGATGTGGCTTATGCCACGTGGCAGGGGTGTTGTGTGGGGACACATGTCACTTGGATTTGGTACCTTTTAGACCCCGATCTATTCGTGTTTGAGTGACACATGACACATGTACCACGGGTCCACGTCACCCTAGGTGACATTAGTGTGATGTGTCATCTCCAGGAGTATGTGACTTTGGGGGTTTCCAGGTTTCTACTAGTGAAAAGTGTCGAATCCCGAAGTCGCGAAGACATGTAGACCATCAATATGAGTTTCCTTCGATACTGTTCTCGACCATTTGAACAAGCAGAAGTAAGTACTTCAGAGGATTGTTACTCTGGGGAAGTGGAAGACTCGAGAATGGAAATATCTTGGAGCCCCAGAGCATCGAATTTTTGAAGTGTGTAAGGATAGTCCATCCCGATGCTTGACTAAGTCTCGACCGTCTGATTGATCCATGGATGAACAAGGTAAGTGCTTCGGAGGATTGTCACTTTGGGGAAGTGGAAGACTCGGGAATGGAAATATCCCGGAGCCCCGTAGCGCCGAATTTCCGAATTGGTTGAGAGTCGTCCATCTCAACTCTTGATTAATTCATAGGTGTTGATCTTGTTGAAGCCTCCATATGGGGGCAGGACTGTCCATTCGACGAGAGATCAAATCTCAACTGTCCAATCTGCTTGTAGATTCGTTGGAAGGGCTTCAATGAAGCTTAACTCCGAGAGAAATCAAAGATTGAAGAGGGAGAATAGTTGAAGATCGAAGTCCAACGGACTTGGTCCCCACGTCGGTCTCATGATAAGGTAAAGGGGTTGTTTATAGGAGAGAAGGGCCTAGAAGTTAATAAACCCTTGGACATTATGTTCGAATGAAGTCTTGTGTAGAGAATAAAGAGAAAAGCGCTAGAGGAAGGCTCTAAAGAATTAATAAGTCCATGGTTTCGAGCCTTGGTCACATGGAAATTGGGTTCAAGGAATCACCTGTGTAGAATTTGGATTCTATACCAGTTTAAAGGGAGATGTGGAATTTTTTGACAAAATCTTATTGCAAAACAAGAGAAAAAGGGTTGAAAGTGGGTTTTTTTCAGGGAGCCCTAACTTTCAGCTTCGATATTGAATTGGGGCGAGATTTCAGTCGTTGGAAAACTAATTTAGAGGAGAATGACCTGAAATCATTCTATTTTTGCATAACTATTATAATTGATATTTTCTTTTCTTCAAGAATTAAACAGAAAAAGTACCTGTAAATTTAATTGACAATTTTTGTATGATATTTATAATTCTAACCAGATGATTTCTTGCAGATTTTGGCAGGATTAGAGGTATAATAAGATCAATTCCAGTCTAGGATCAGGTTTTAGGGTCATGGGAGCATGACACCATTTACAGGAGTTGGATGAGGCAATCTAGAGCTATAGACAAAGTAATGAAAAGGGGATAAAAACCTCAATAATGGTGGAACAAAAATATTAGTCAACAACCTCAGAATCTGAATAAACTGTAGGTACAACAAAAGTAAAAGTCCTCACATAGGATATGAAGCTAGCAGGTTAAATATGTCATGGATGGGAATAAAAGGAAAAGTATGACTGCCTAGCCTTGAAGGAAGAGAGGTGTAGACAATTACAAAGCTTAAGTTTGAAAGAAATCCACTTTTGATATCAGAGTTTCCAGTGGAAGCAGGATCCCAATGCAGATAAATTGAATGCTCTCTCACTTGAAAAGTGTCACTGAATGAAAATGGACTTCCATTGGGGAATGACATTAAGTGTGAAAGGTATGGATTCACAAGGAAATTTTAATAAAGTAACCTAATGGACAACTAGGAGTAATAGTATTTGATTCAAGAATGTTGTAGTAGAGATATGGAATGTTTGAGTTACTTCATTCCAGGGTGCTGGAATGTGTCATAAAGGTAAAGTTGGATATGACTACCCAAAAAGAGATATGGCAATTGGAGCACACTGGTTGGATTGCAGAATGGCCAAGTGGAACTTGGATGGAAAGTGTTCAGACCAGTGAACAGTAGTGCATATGAGTAAGGAGCACACAAGGAAGTAAGGATCCAAAGGAGTTCAAGAACAACAAACTACAACATAAATAGATAAATAAATAAGTGAATTAAAACAGAAATTCACTAGAGTGCATGGGGCATACAATGAAGTTAAAATGCATATCATTAGTAGGCATGCTGACAACAAATGATTGGTGCATATGGATGTGTAATTGCACATGATTGGATATGCATATAACATGCTTGTGAACTTAGAATAGTCTATTATTAAGAAATAATGATGTTATGGAAATTGAGTATGACTAATGATGGGTTATGTATTCAGGAAAAAATAATAGAGCATGGTTAAAGATGTGGATGTTGTTGTTGCCTATGTTTTCCATCTAGGAGAAGACCCATGAGGGTGGCATGAATGATGATAGCAACAAGTAGGTTGATAACAACCAGGCAGGTATGCATTTAGTTTCTATTGGTGCACACATGTTGAAGGGGATTGAGGTAAGAATTCCCTTAGTTAATTTTCAATATTTAAATTGATATGAAATGGCCAAAGGCCTAGAGTATGTAAATGTTGTTGATGCTAGAATGAATTTAGATAAATTTTTGGTTGCATATTATGTTATGATTGGTTATGGGATCATAACCAGATTAATTCAGGAGACATACTCCTTCTATAACAATGAAAATCCATATAGATAGTCATGTGTGAGACCATATTATGGTTGGATATGGAAGGGCTATAGCGCTATGTGAGTGTTGAATGGTATCTACTATATATCTGATGTTTGGACTGCAACCTCTTTGCAGACACTAAAGAGCACTTAAGGATTATATTCTTGATGTTATGTTTGGGTTGAAAAGGAAGGTATCCAAATAGTTAGGCAAGCAGTAGGAAGTGTGTGGATGATGTGTTGAGTCGTTGGATAGACCTTCCAACTCATCGTGGTGGAATGCATGACATAGTTATGTGGTATTATGTAGTGAATGCATTGTGTAGTTGTGGCCATGGGTATTGGGACATTGATTGTTATTTTATTTAGCAATTAATTGTTGCATTATGAAAATCCCGTGGTGCTAAAAATACATAATGATGGATAGATGCATTATATTTAATATGAATACTAGCTGAAGGTGATTGAATTGTAGTTGTAAACAATTATGATATCACTTTTTGATTTTGTTTTGAATCGTTACCATGAAAATATATATATCTTGTACATGAGATATTGACAATTTGTTTGGCTGAGGAATGTTGAAATTGCAGGAAGAAAGGGTCTTGAATATGGCAGTGTAGTAAGCCTATAAAGAAGACCTATGCCTATTGCTGCAAGAGCCAAATCATTATGAGCAGAAGCTGATGTCTGGAAATTTTATTTTTCCTATATAAAATAGTTTTGGGAATTTTAATTTAATAATTATTGACAAATTTTTTTGGTTGATTTTAAATTGAAGAAATTGTAGGTAGGATGGTCTTGGATAAGGCATGGGTGTAAGCCATATGGAATACTGATAGCTATAGCTGTAGAAGCCAAACATTATGAGCAAAAAGCTCATGCTTGGGAAACTTTTGTTTTCCTGTATAAAACATATTTGACATTTATGATTGAAATTATTATAACAATATCTCATGATGACTATATTTTATAATATAGACGAGATGTTGGCTATTGAAGATGGAAGCTCACGAAAAAGTACACCAGAAGGAAATCAAGCTCAATGATGAAGGCATGGAATGAAGAAAGTCCAATGGACTTGTTGCAAGTAGAGTTCTTGAAGAGACAATTATGAAACTTCCTGGCCGAGTGCATTGGAGCCCTGGAGAGAAGTGGAACAACTTGAGGGATTGCATGGAAAATAAAGGGGTTAATTTCTTTGGGTTGTGTAGGGATGAGAGGGAAGGAGATCTTGCTAGTTGGAACTTCTGCTAGAGATATAAATTATGGAAATCATTATACATGTTTTGGGTCAGAATGCCTATGTATACATGTTTAATTTTATGTCAGAGTGCCTATGTATATAATAGTTGGCTGGAATGCCTATGTGGATTAAGGCCAAAGAGCCTAGATTTGTAATGTTAATAACATTGGAATGGTGTTGTGCACCGAGGATAGTGCCAAAATAAGGGGAGGGGGATGTAACATCCCAGTTTTAACCCTTATGAACTATAATGTATTATGTAGTTGTGACTTAGGCCGGTGAGCTGGTAAAGTTGAAAAAGGGTCAGAGTGCCTAGGAAAAGTAATACTTCATATACATTGATAAAATACACTATTGGATACAAGACAGAAAAGGAAAAAAGATACAGGGGACTATGATTCCACGAGAGAGGGGGTTTGAGGGGATAAGTCTTTTTATTATTATTTTATTTAACCATAATTGGTTTTATGGAGAAAAGGGGTTACATGAGCTTCTATGGGGAGGCCATGTGGTTCTTGATTTCCAGGTAATTATATAAACCCATCTTTGGTTTGTTTGGGGGTTCAATTGTTCTTATTCATTCACTATACACCCTTCTCACTTTTTCATCTTTAGGAGCCTCATTCTTGCTGAACTCGTGTGCTCTTGGTCTGAGAATGGATACAAATGGATGCATGAGGGTGGATTTAGGTGAATTTGGGGGTCACTCTTCCCCTGTTTTGTATTTTTACCATTGCTCCCTTGTTCTTCTTCCTCTTCACTTACTATTGCTAGTTATTGTGCTCTTGGGATGAGCATGGAAATGAATGGAAGGAAGAGGAGAGTCATCGCTAAATGGATGTAATATTTTAATGATCATTCCAGGAGGGAATGGATGCTCGTGTGCATGATCTTGAGGGAAGTTTAGATAGAACTGTCCACAACTGAGAATCCTTGGAGTTTTCAGTAGGGATATTTCCTTACTAGTAGAACTGGAGCCCTAGAGATAAATGTAACAACCTTAGGGACTGGATGGAAGAGAAAGGTGTTCATTTATTTGGGTTGTGCATGATGAGGGGGAAAGAGAGCTAGAAATTAGGATTTGATGTGTGGTTGGGAAACCTGAGAGCTAGTTAGCCAACTATTGTGTTTTTTTAGATTTGGCCTAGGACCCGTCCTTGTGGATTCATAGCCCTGACTCGAGGGTGTCTTGTTTTTGAGAGTAAATGAACAACATCGTCTATGGTTGGGAGGAACGTCCTTGGTCTGCAGCCAGTTGGTGAATGTTTACTTGAAATATAAGTGCTCTTTGTGTTTTCTGTATAATGTTATTCTAGTGTGTATTTAATTATCTCCGAGATATGTATTTTAATGTGCCTGTCTGCTAGTTATTTGTTCTGCATGGAACGTTGTTTACTTCTTATGTTGTAGAATGGATCTTGTATTATGCATGTGATTTTCATGCCTCTAACATTGTTGAACAATACTTTGATTTCGAGATAAGATCAGAGAACATAGTCCTTGGACTACAGCCTGCCTCGCATTTTGGTGGTTGGGTGTGTTGCAGTCGAATTAAGTGGCGTAGCCTAGACTGCTGCGGGTGGCTGGGTACGTTACATGGGTGGCCACTGATATCCATCTGGATAAATCCTACCTCCTTAGGAACTAATAGTTTCCATTGCGTTGAGTGCCCCGTGGAGAGGGAAACGCGTTTTCTGAATCTGCATCTTGATGAGTTGCTTGACTTGCTAGAGAAGTTGTGTTGCCTAGCTTGTTGAAGGTTGTCATGAACCTGTTGTTGTCGGGGTTGAGTCTGTTCAACCAATTAGGCTACATGAGAGGACTTTGTGAAAAAGGAATATTTTCTCTTTGATACAATATCTTCGACCTTCTTCTGTTGGATAAAAGGTGCTTGGGTCAAGGTTGTAGTGGTTGCAGTGTCCTTCTATTCACCTTTTGAACAAATTGTAAAGAAGATAAATTTTGTAGCATGATATACTACCTCGCGACACCGTTTAGGTGAGACAATAGTTGGAAGCACCCCTGGTATCCTGTAGAGATGACATCTCAAAGTAAAAATGACACTACGAGGTCGAGACTCATCGATAGCATGGTGCTTCCACATATATGGTTGGTCCAAGAGAACATCACATACATCCAACAGAGAAACATCATATAATACCTCATCCTTGAAGGGATGGATGCCGTATGGAAATCGACACTGCTGGATGAAATGAAGATCGCATCCCTGGCGAAGCCACTTAAATGTTGTATGGATGTGGATGTGGTGTTGACAACAAAACCAACTGTTTGATGACCTTTGTTGAGATGAGGTTCTTCTAGTTTCCGCTAGAAACAATAAAATACAATGCGGTCGCCTTCACCCACATCTGTGAATGAAAAAGGCACTCCCCCTCTTTAGGATCTGCTAGTTCTTCTGGTTGAATTGCTGCGATCGCAACAATAGAAATGGGGTCTGCATCGATGGTGTGTCTTCTACCAGTATTTTATGAATCAGATTCTGAATCAGGGTTTGACTCCTTATCTTTTATCTCAGCCACCAATGACTATTTTGAGCGACATTCATCGGTGTCGTGCCATGGGATTTTGTGGAAATCACACCATTTTCCAGTGTCCTTTCGTTACCCTTCTTTTGTTGTGGCTTGGACTGGTTTTCTGAAGGCTGGTTTTTAGGGCCGTCTTTACCATACTTTGGTTGTTGCGGATTTCCATACCTGAACTCCAACTTGTTCTGGTGCTTAAATTTTTTCTCTATTTTAACATCATATCGATAAGAAACACCCAGTGATGAGATTTCCAGGAAATCCATTTTAGTTTGGATGTATCTGTGTAGAGCCCCATGGCATTTCATAACAAGATGCCACTCAGAGTCTTTGATACCCATCTTGGTGCGCAAGTTATGGAAGATATTGGTTAAATCCAACACTTCTTGGCCCCTCTCTTGTCGCAGTGTGGTCCATCTCATGTACTGGTTGTCATATTTTCCAATGGGGTAATATTGTTCCTTAACCACATCCACAAAAAAATTCCAAGTGGGATCGACCCCATATATTCTAGACTACTCTGTGGAAATTTTATCCCTATAATTTTCCCACCAATGTTTGACATGGGGGAGATCCTTAAGGAGTGCGAAGGTGATCTTTTCTTTGTCGGATAAATTATGGATAGAGAAATAACCTTCTAGCAGATTTAACGATTTTTCTAGGGAATCTACATCTATATGTCCTTCAAATACGAGAATATCAAAATAAAATTGTACTTTGAAAGGTGAGGTGCCTCCAAAGTGGCCGCTTTATGAATACGTGCCTGTTGTTATCGGCAGGCGTTGAAGGATGTGGGAAAAATTCTCCATCATTTTGTCCCTCTGTCATGTGAGAGCTTGCTCAAGCAACATATTAATAGAATCTTTTGCTCTATTTTTTTTTCTTTTATTCCTCCATGGAGGGTTTCTTGGGCATGCGAGAGTGATTTTAATCAAGAGATACAAGCTCGAGATCCAAATTTATATACTTGGACCTCATCAGGGACATGCACTAAAAAAAAAATGATCAAGAGCAATATGCTCTGATACCACTGATCTAGATTATTTTCGGCACAAAATGGGAGTAGTGATATAAAAAAATAAATATACAGAGATATTAAAAGAGAGACAATATTATAAAAAAGGTATATCATATATATAAAAAGAGATACATATATACAAGAATACAAAATTTCTATTAATGAGTGAAATGTACAAAACTGTAGAAATACAGAGTGAAAGACTCACTAGAATGGTGGCAGCTTATCTCTGAGAAGAGATGTGACAACTACTCGCGTTCACAAGAAGGTGAATGTTACAATGAGCCTCCAAATTCCTTTTTATCATAAAGAAAATCCAAAACCCTAACCTATGAAGATGAAAATCCAACAATTTTGTGGACCCTGTTTTGGGTAGTTTGGTGTATGAACTTCACGGGGGCGTAACTTTGGCATACGATTTCCGTTTGGGGCGCATGATAGCTCGTTGGAAAGTAATTATCATCATGGAGATTAATTTTAGGGGATAAATTAGAGCCTTTATCCATAATTAAGGTGCTTGATCCCAAAAAAACTTCATTTAGTTCTTCAAAATGGCCCCAAAAGTTTAGGAACCGAAAACTGCTAAAAATAGTAAGTTGCCAGAAAACTATTTTAATTCAGTTGGAATAGGTGGGTGGCCAACGATATCCACCTGGATCAACACTTGATGTGTATGGATATGATGTAATGAACCAATAATATTATTCATCGTCCTTTCTCATGGAAGGTGATGATTAAGCATGGTTAACTTATATACATTTTCTAAATAACGATTAGAAATTAGCAATCGCTTTGCCACGTCACATGCTTCCTTTTCCATTTCCTATTTCAACCCATTCCACTCCCCACCATTTGGTGCGTTGGAAGAATGATCTTGGTATCTGTTGATGGCCAAAATTGACCATGATCAACATTAATGAAATTGTTCGGTCAGGGCCCCAATTATACCCTTATCTGTTTAGTGTGGTGATCTTGACTGGTTAAATGGGCTCAATTACCCTTTTCCCAAAAATAACCTAAACTAAATGTTAACCTAATCTAAACTAATCTAACCTAAACTAAATCTAAAACTACCTTTCTATCTGCTGATGTATAATAACATTTTCTACTATCAACAAGCAAAAGACAAAATTTTCCTTTTTGACCTGCTTGAAAAGATAGTCTTTGAGTCGGCTGAAATGAGGGCTCAACCAAGACACAAAGAAGGTTTCTCCTATGAAAGGAGACTTTCATTTAAAATAATTGAATCTATATCTAAATGCGGTCCTATGTATAATGCAAAAAATAAAGAAAACCATCCTAACCTAGCACATAGGAAGAAGTTCATAGACACCAAGTGTAATGATAATGTAAAATGTGGATTAAAAATGGGATTTCTGATTACTACTGAGTTACATAAACAGTTATGGTAATAAGTATTATTTGATCTTATTCATGCTTTTTTCAACAAATTCATGCAACCTGAAAGTGGAAAAGATTAGTCATTATAAAAAGGAAGTAGTTCACATATTCTAATGACGATTAAATCAAGTGCATATTAACAAATCCACTAGTAAACAGTTACAAAAATCCTTGCCAATATACACAAATACATTTAGAAACAAATGAAAGATTTATTCAATCATATAAGAAAATAGTTGATCCCATGAACAAAACTTACATAAATAAGAACAGTGCTATAATACACAAATCATGGAATAAATCTGACAAATCTGAAATTCAAATCTGTATTCAAAACGATGATAGCATACAAATTTAAATGCAAATAAAACCTCAGAATTCTGAATGTATCTTCAAGTTGAAAATCTATATACAGTCTTCCTAAATCCAATAGTTTTGACAACAAAAGAAAGATTTACAACAGTGTATAAACTCACTTTAGATACAAAGAATAAAATAACATGAAGTAATCCCCAAGCTAAGATCTGAGCTCTATAGATTCTACAGAAGAAAAAATCCCTTCACAATAGTGCAAAGAGCTCCTCTCTTTTTGCAGAAAATTTTATCCCCCCCCCCATTTTATTCAGTCCTTCAAAACTTCTTTATGCCAAACAGAGCTCCTCCAACAAAAAATAATTACAATCTAAAAATAAGAAAAGATTCCTTAAAATTGGGCCACATCTAATCCCATTTGTTGCATCATAGTTTCTCGAATCAAACATGACATTTTCTAGAAGATAGCCATAACAATAAGTTGTTATTATGAGCATATCAAACTATTTATAACTCCTCATAATGATCTTCAAACTAGTGTTATTTCTTGATTGGTTTTTTCTTATCATATTTGGAATCGACCTTGTAAAAAACATACTTGTATAATAAAAAAACAATCAAATGAATCAATAATATGTATATATAAAAGAGTGACTACAAAATCTGAGATTTTGTAGTTACTCTAAATCAAGTAAAATCAATTAATAAAATAAACAAAATCAAACCAAATTGAGTAAAGATATTTCCATTTGGTTACATTTTTGATGATTGCCTTAAACCCCAAATTACAGATCTGTGACAACGTTCCATAGTAAATTCGTGGTGACTTAGATTTTATCCATGATGACATCTTTTACACTGATCTCAGGTGCAACGATTTCTAAATATTTTAGGCACACAATTTATTCTATGACTCGGTGCAAAAATACTTGTCTCTAGTTGGATCTATCATATGCAAGCAATGAAACTGGTGTTTTGATATGATTCCTTTTCTTGCCACGTTTTTCTCAATCTCCACCATAAGCCTGATTATTGTGAGATGGAGAGATTCCCATGTTTCAAAAATGTGTGGTTACGAATCGAGTAGACCTACACTTGTCTAGATTAGACTATGGAAATATTTGGTAATGATTGCCACTGTATGAAATCCTTAATTAAAGGTAAAAAGAATCTAGTTTGTTCCCCTGGAACTTGTAGATTTTAAACTTGTACAATATTTACTGCAAACAGATTTTCAGTAAAATAACATAAAAGATACAATGGAAAATACACACATTACAGAGAGACCTTTCCCCTAGAAACCCAAATTGGGAAATCCAACATATTCTATATATATATTCATGGTGATACATTGTTTACAATACAATATACATATATGAGCCAATGACATCCAAAACCCTAACCCAATGACCTGTATTAGTCAACAACCCTATTTCCTTAACTGGAAATAGAAAACCATCGAGAAAAACCATGTGCTAAAAAACTGCCCAACAATGGACATGAAAATCGAGGAAACACGAAAAACAAGGAAAAAATGTGACATGTTTCCCAAGGAAACAAAAAATTCATTAACAATTTCTAAATTGGCATGGCATGGTAAGGTAAGGCATGGAAAGGCATGGCATGGAAAGGAAAGGCATGCCATCACATGGCATGGAAAGGAATGGATTGGAAAGCCAAGGCATGTCATGGCAATGCAAGGTATGAAATGGCATGGCATGGCAAGGAATGGAAAGGCATGGAATGGCATGGAAAGGAAAGGCATGGAATGACATGACATGGCGTAACAAGGTAAGGTATGACATGGCATGGAAATGAAAGACATGGCATGGAAAGGCAAGGCAAGGCATGGCAAGGCATGGCATGGCATGGCAAGGCATGGCATGGCAAGGCATAGAATGGAAAGGAAAGACAAGCCAATGAATGACATAGAAATACAATGCATGTCATGGCATGGCATGGAAATGAAAGGAATGGCATGGCATGGGATGGCATGGAATATTGTGGCAAGGCATGTCATGGCATGGAATATTGTGGCAAGGCATGTCATGGCATGGAAAGGAAAGGCATGGTATGGTAAGAAAAGGAAAGACATGGCAAGGCATGACATGGAAAGGAAAGGCATGTAAATGCATGGAAATGCAATGCATGGCATGAAAAGGCAATGAAAGGCATGGAATGGAAAGAAAAGGAAAGACATGGCATGACAATACAATAATTGACTAGGCATGGCATGGTAAAGCAAGGCATGCCATGGTATGGTATGGAAAGACATGAAAAGACATGGCATAGCAAGGAAAGGCATGGCAAGGAAAGGCATGGCATGGAATGGCAAGGCATGACATGCCATGGCATGGAAAGTGAAGGCAATAAAATGTATGGCATGGAAAGGAAAGGCATGACATGACATGGCATGGAATAACAAATAAAGGCATGGCAAGGAAATGTTAGACATGGAAAGATAAGGCAAGGCATGGAAAGTCAAGACAAGACAGAGAAATGCAAGGCAAGGCAAGGCTAGACATGACAAGGCAAGGAAAGGAATGGAAAGGAATGGTAAGGCAAGGTCTAGGTCTATGTATGGAAAGGCAAGACAAGACAATGCAAGGCATGACAAGGTAAGACAAGGCATGGTATGACAAGTCAAGGCAAGGCAAGGCATGCCATGACAAGGAAAGGCATGGAATGATAAGTCAAGGAAAGGAATGACATGGCATGACATGGAAAGGAAAGGAAAGGAAAAAAAAGACAAGGAAAGGTAATGGAATGCAAGGAAAGGCAAAGGAAAGACAAGGCAAGCCTTGCAAAGAAAAGAAAGCAAAGGAAAGGAAAGGAAAGGCAAGGAAATACCAGACATCGATCACATACTTTATTGTGGATGCCCCATCCACTTGGCATCTTGCATATTCATCCATGGAGTTGGCTACCTTGGAATTTACACATGTGGAGTGGTTGCATGCATACACATTCTTGGAGGGAACATTCCATGTGGACACTTGGCAATTGAATCGACTTGATGCCTATTTTTGGTGATGTGTCCCCTTCATGAGCATTATTTGGTGCATACTAATACTCTTTTTGGGTGAGGGAGAATTTCTTTGGAGAGCTAATGTCCACATGTTGTAACATTGTCAACCATGGATTGAGGAGAGATCTAACTGATTCATTATTATAATATTTATTTGACTTGTCATGGAGTTAGTTAGCAAATAATAATATTTTATTGTATAAGAGAAGAGATTCACCCTATAAATAAGAGTTATATCTCTCCATTGTAAAGGGTGGAGAATTTGGGTATTTAGGAGATCTCCTCTTGGGATACATACTACTACTCTTTCTGGATGAGGGAGAATTGCTTTGGAGAGGTTATTGTCCACTGTTATCGGACAAATCGGTAGGTGAAGACACTAACAGATCTCCCTAGATCCACCTGGATTTAGAACAAAATAGCACAGGACACGACTCTTTCCCTAAGTTGTAATCATTGAATATACTAATAGGAAGGAATAAGTGACATACCTTTATATCTCTTCCTTAGGTCTCTGTTGTTCCCGCTTCGCTTCGGTGCTCTCGTGAAGTCAAGTCCAAGACAACACAAACCAACGAAAGTGAAGATAGCAAAGTATATTCAATGTCAACCTATGCATATGATCAAGGAATTACACAATAAAGTAAGAGTGACTTTATGGGAAAGGGACATGCCACTGTATCATATTAATTGAAAGTAGAAGATACAATTTGATCGCCTTGATGTTGCAATCTTCCTTTCAGTGACCCTTGGTTCCAACACACACAATTTATCTGTACTTGTATGAAGAAGATCCAATTCCTCTTGATAGACCAAATAGAGCCTTCAAGCTATTGTCCAAGCAGGGTTCTTCACACAATTCTTTCACCAATTCTCCATTCAATCTTGCTTAACCTTTTCCATGAGAAACCCTTCAATATATAGGAGAAGGAGAGATGGTTACATGGATGAGGGTGATCCCATCAAATATGAGAAGTCAGTAGAATGACAACCATGTGAATGCCAAATCATTTTCTAGAAGATCCCCTTCTATAACCCTCGAGACCTCTTCTCCTTTCCAAGCTTAAAAACAGGTTCGCACCCTATGTATGGAGCAGACTGCGAGAAGTTTGCACCCTAAGTGTGGGTGGCCTGCGAGAACGAAGGATTCTCGCACCCTAGACCATAGTCAACCTGCGAACTCATCTTAAAAATATGTTTTTGGAAGGAGACAAGAGCCACTTTTCCCAGGCAAAAAGTCCTTGTTGGGAGCCTAAATACATCACTGTTGAGACATCACCAAAGTGACCAAAATCATGTGTAACAGAATGCCCCCCAAAGTATGAGGCCAGAATCTGTGACAGCCGAAATACTTTGTAAACTGCGTGTGTGTGTCAGAAACCATGAGCGCACCTAATCGAAAACCTGCAAACAACCAAGCATCTACAGAATATAATATCCATTCTGAGGTAGGCATTCCCATACTCAGATCACAGATAGATGACATCATGAATGTAGGTCATGGCCACCAATTATACACTGTGGATCCATGCCATCAAAATACTGCATAGCCACCAGGAATACACTGTGGATCTATGGGAGAAGACTTAAATTAAGACGACATAGCCACATGACATACAAAGTGGATCTATGTGCCGATGAAAATCATACATACTCCATCACAGCCTGGATCAAAAAGATGAGACCCAAGGTCTTCAATCTCGTCACCTGAAAGTACGAATCTAGCCATGCGATTACATGTGTTGAAGTCGAACATGGTAGAAACCACTTGATTACCGATCATTGATGAAACCGTTAACAAGTGAGAGGGAAATCACCATTAATGTCAATGACTCCCAAGGTACACTAGCACAATCCACCGAATGTGAATAAATGAGCTGAGGTTGAACATTTGACGAAATCTCCCGATCAGGGGTCAATAATGAAAACCCACAGTTGAAAGGAGGAAACATGCCATTGAGGCATGCAAGTTCGAAGGTACCAGATAATTTCTAAGTCTTGTTTCTGGATAATGAGTTGAAGTCGATGGAACAAGACTCGTCACAGGAGGGCCTTGACGTATCCCCCATCAATGACATGAAATAAGTAATAGATATTGAAGGTGAAATAGAGTATGAATATAGATTGAAACGGACACAGGGAAGGCCGACATGGTAAGAATGGATAGCTGCAGATGGCTGACTCAATAGAGGACTTGGATGAATTTCTCTTGAACATATGAACGACACGACCAAGGACTTGGCAGTACTGACTCAGAGACGACCCATGATATGACTTTGTAGCAAGTTGAATGAGAGGCAAATGGATTTCCCAAACCGGCTTCAAATGATGAATAGGGGGTCATGTTCAAGAGCGATGCTTACTGCCATTAATATGAATACAAAAACACATCCCTTTCCCAAAATTTGCCCCACCATTTCTGGCGAGTACCTCTTTATTTTTACACAAGATTGAGGAGGATAACATATGCTTGTTGATGTAAGATCATCCTTCGGACGAGTCCCTTGGAGTATGTTTAATGAACCCTAGGAAGGAGTGGCTTGGTCCCATTACGGGTCTTTCGATGTTTGTTTAACGAGTCCAAAGATAGAAAACTCGAAGGTTTTTCATGATTATAGAGTCTGGAAAAACACTTAAAAGAGAACTCTCTCAGTTCCTTTTTCGTAAAGTAGTTTGATGAGACTAAAAAAGAGATAAACTATCGCTCAACAAATGTTTTCTTCAAATACTTTAATGAGCGTGAAAAGAACAAGGTCGCTCGACAATCTTTTCATGTTTAGAGAGTCTGAAAAGAGCTTAAAGGGAACTCCAGGGGGTTCCTTTTTCATATAACCTTTATGAGTCTGAAAAAGTGATAAAAGTATACTCGATTACGTTCTCATGTATTTTCGAGCGTGAGAACGAATGAACACTGAGCTCGAGGTTTTTCTAAAAACCATAAAAAACAGTCGTACATGCGACGAAAAAGAAAAAAAATCCATAATTCTTCGTGTGGACTTCAAAGTTGCTATATCTGCAAAAAGTCACACTCATAGGACTATTAGGCATTAGTTTTTATGGACAAAACAATATAAAAATCAACAAAAATGGTAAAAAGTGAATAAATATGGGTAAAAAGGGCTTTTACCATTTTCATTGTGATTTTTCCAAGAACTTTGCCCAATACACCTCATTTTCCCCCAAATTTCGCTGCTCAATCGTGGGAGGCACAAACGACCATTTGGTGAACCGTCTCCGCCAACGAGGTAAGCTCTTGATCTTCTACCTTTTCCATGGTTTAGTTTTAGTTTTTATTGGCAATTTTCAAGGTTTTGGGTTCGTTTTAGGGCCAAAACTTGCGCCCGAGCATTCTCGCAGACTAGCCATGTGGGGCTTGCGAGAATATGGGATTCTCGCAAGCGGCCTTGAGGACACCTACGAGAATCTCGCACTGTGCTAAAGGGGCACCTGCGGGGGCCAAAAAATGAAATTTCAATTTGAGTTTTGCTCAATAAAAATTATGCCAAGGTTTGAAATAAGTTGTTGACCCTTCTCTTATGGTTCTTGTGTAGGAATTTGACCATCACAATGCTGGAGTGGTGAGAAAGAGAAAATGAGGAGGAGGATGCCATTGCCGGAAATGACCCAGGTACCGTTGCTGCCCTCTGAGACTATGGGCTCTTGAAATTCTTCCGGATTCTGGGCATGAGGGCCCAAATTAGGTTGTTGGAGTACCTGGTTCATATGTGGGATGTGGACCAACAGTTGTTTCATGTGGGAGTCCACACATTGACCTTAGATATCGAGGATATCTACTTTCTAATAGGGTTATCACGGCTTGGGTACCACGCTAGCTTGACTGGTAGCTGAGGTGGCAGATTCCCTATGAGTGAATATTGTCGCCAGTACTGTGTTCCTGAGGCAAAAAGAAGCAAAGGCAAGGTTTCTATTTGGGGGGTCCAAGACTTGACCCTGTGAACCATCTTGTTCACTATAGCATGCATGGTTGGGAGCGCAACAACACACATGGCTCTCCAGAGCTACTTCCAATATGCCATAGAGTGCATAGAGCCATGAGTCTTCAACTGGTCAGAAGCAGTTCTTCGCAGTATGAAGAGGCAATTGACGAAGTGCAGGAGGGGAAACTTGAAGCAGTTTGGGTACAGATCATTTTTGGTGTCCTTCTTCCTTGAGAGGGTCCCATTGCTGAGATTACAAGTTGATTGGGGTTTACCAGCCCCACGAAATCCGAGGATGTTGAGGTGGTGCAACCTCATGGCCCGACACGTAGCTGGGCCCATCGTCAAGTACAATGATTCATTCTTCGATTGGTTACGACCACAGATGTTGATGATTGATGACTACACATATGCAGGTTTGGACTTCCGAGGGGATCCATATTTGGCCCTACCTGAGGACGCTCAGTGGGGTGACCTAGGTAAGAAGTACACATTTTGTTCTTTTAAATGTTTTTGTAATTTTTTATCATATAAAATGTTTTTATGTTTGTCCAAGGACTAATCGGAAAATCTCTTTTTGATGACACAGATGTGGGGCCATATCGACCTCCAGGAATGTCTCCTATTCAACGACAAGGAGAGGCAACTCCAGTGGCACGATGGGATGCTGAAGACTATGAGGCAGTGGAGCAAAACTTGGAGGGGTTGACCGCTGACATCCCAGATATGTCTATTGGGGAGATCCCTAGGCGTTATCAGCGCCACACTGTGGGGGTGTCAGAGTCTATTAGTCGACTGCTTCGTAGGGTGGCCCGAGCAGTTGTGTGTTATCGTGAGCGTCACCCATGACGCTATTTTGTAGAAGCTATGGGCTTCACATTTTGAGATTTTGGTCCTTGGACATAAACTTTTTGTAAAAACTTTTGATCATTATATACATATATATGGCTTCTATCGACTTATCTTGTGTTGTGTGATACATGTGATTTGATTGGTTTATAAATGGACCAAATGTCTGTCTAATACATAGTTATCTAATGGACCAGTCAATGTATTTAGACATCTAGGAATGTGTTGATATTCAATATAATCAAAATAACGTTTCAAGAGGCGAATTCATAAATATACCCGTAATAAAGTAGGACTTTGAATAGCATAGACATTACTTAGCCATAGTACTACTAGCTGTGAATCGAGTCATACAACTAAGTGGCGGATACCGAGTGAAATAACATCAATCAACAATTCGATGACGACACTATACTCTGCAATATTGTTGGTCACACGGCCGAGACACACACCTCGTAGAGTGATAAGTTCGTTTGTAGGGGCGTAAATTACCGAAGCAATAGAAGCAAGGTTCTGAGTACTATGGCTAGCGCCATCAGCGAAGCCAATGTGGGGTAGCGAAGACTCCGACATCTGGAAACCAAACACAACGTAACATAAGAGGTCGAGGGAAGAGACTAGATAACGAAAAAGCATACTACAGTAACACACAAGAAATATGATACAATAAAATACATGTACTCATGCACAAGTGATCTTAGGAATAGTACTTCTTTAAGTACATCCCATTTCTGGGTTCACTCAAAGGGATACCGTCATAGTCCACTAACTCGTAAGCTCCTTTTTCCAAAACCCGTCTAACGATATAGGGACCTCGCCACATATCTTCGAATTTTCCTACTCCTAGCATATCCCGATCTTGTTCGTAAAGGAGAACTAGATCACCTTTAGAGAAAACGCGAGGCTTGACATGTTTGTCGTATTGGGCTTTGACGCATTTCTTCTGGGCTTCTATGAATAGGGTGGCTTTACGACGAGTTTCATCTAATTTCATGAGATACAACAAACATTCTTCTTCAGCATAAGTGTTTGGGAGGAGTTCGACGGCTAGTTTTAGGGAGGGTATCTCACATTTAATCGGCAGGATGGATTCTAGACCATAGACTAATCAGAATGGTGTAAACCCGGTAGCAGACTTAACAGATGTCCAGTAAGCCCACAATGATGAAAACAACATCGTGTGCCAACTCGTTTTGTGAATCCCTATCATTCGTCGAAGCATGGTAATGAGGACTTTGTTAATTGCTTCGACTTGGTCATTGGCTTGTGGGTAATAGGGTGTTGAGTTTTCATGGAGAAGACCCAATTTTCAGTGAGTTCGGACATCATGAAGTTTCTAAAGTGGCTACTGTGATTAGTGACAATATCCCAAGGAACACCAAAACGAGCTATGATGTGATTTAATATGAATAATGTTGCGGTCTTTTCGGTGTTGTCAAATGTCGACATCGCCTTGGCCCATTTCGTAAAATAATCTACGGCTACAATAATGTATCCATGCCCCCCGACCGAGTGAGGGTGACATGTCATGTAATCGATACCCCATTTTGCAAAAGGACCAACGGAGACCACAGGGTGAAGTGGAGCAGGATGTGACCGTATTTTATGGTTGTAGGTTTGGCAAGTGTGGCATTTTTGGACGACAATTATACAATCGTTAAATAAGGAAGGTCAAAAATACCCTGCCCGCAAGCTCTTTTGGGCAGTAGCATACCCAGACATATGACCACCACAAGCTCCAGAATGGAAGTCATTCAGGGATTTCTCGGCTTCGTAAAATGTGAGGCAGCATAAAAAAACAGAGTCAATCCCACGATGATAGAGAGTATCACCAAGGATAATATACTGACGGGCTTGGTAGCGTATTCGACGGCTATCCCAAACAAACTCAGACCCTTTCTTGAGCAGTCGCATAAATCCAAGAGTTAGCTCGGCATAGTTCGGGATGAAACGATGAAGAAATTTTACCTTCCCTTGCAAACTTTGTAACTGGCAAAGTGAGGAAGGAGGAGGGAGATTGAGAATCGCCTCGACCTTCAAAGGATCTATTCAGATCCCTTGACGTGAAACAATAAAGCCTAGAAGTCGGCCGGATTCTACACAGAAAACACATTTGTGAGGATTCAAGCATATATGGTAAAACCGACATCGAAGGAAAATGGCACGGAGGTGTATTGGATGATCTACACGGCGCATGGAATGAATGGGTAAGTCATCTAGATATGGCTGCACAATGTGCTTGATATCATGGAAGGCATAAGACATAGTGCGCTGAAAAGTTGCACCAGCGTTTTTTAAACCGAAAGGAAGTTTCCGATAGGAAAAAGTGCCCCAAGGACAAATAAAAGCGGTTTTGTGTTGGTCCGCGGGAACGATATTGATTTTATTATATCCGAAGAAACCATCCATCAAAGAGAATATTTCACTACCGATGCAATCGTCGACGATCTGGTCGACAAAGGGGGTAGGAAAGTTGTCTTTAGGACATGCTTTGTTAATATCCCTATAATCAATGCACACGCGGATTGTGCCTTGTTTCTTGTCGATCGGGACAAGATTGGAAACCCAGTCAGTGAGAGACACCAGGTAAATAAAGCCGGCTTTGAGAAGTTTCTCGACTTCAAGCTTGATAATGGCCGCTTTATGTGGGTGGACCGGACGAAGGCGTTTCCAGACGGGTTTAGCGTCTGGGTATGTCTTAATCTCATGTATCAGAATGTCGGGGTCAATACCCAACATTTATTCATAGCTCCAGGTGAAGACATCACAAAATTCTTTGAAAAACGACTTGTAGGTGATAATTTCGTTAGGGGAACACGAAGCTCCGATATGCACATTTTCGACAATTCCAGGTTTTATGGATATGTCGAGGGGGATGGTGGGTGAGATATTACTTGAGTTCCCTTCGGAAAACACATCGTGTGTAGACTCGGGAACGGTAGAAATGATGACAAAGGTCGATGGGGTCGAGATCCATTGGTATCTCTCGATGGTGTGTTGTTCCAGGAAGAGGATGGAACAATGATGTCCATCGTCCTAGGGGGTGTCTTCCATTACAGACATAATCATCTCGTCTATGGGAAAAATGACGTGGAAAGGATCTAGAGATAAATCACCACGAGAGGGGGTAGAAGGGGTTGCCGATTGAATGGCCTAATAGGCAGATTTGACCGGACTCAAAGGCATTTCGTCACCGTAACGAAGATGATCGCCAGGGTTGGGTAGCATCCATGGGTCGTGAGATGCAGGGGTTCTGTGAATAGAGGTGGAGATCATGTTTATTAAGGCGACAGACAGATGTGGAACATCAGGTGGTGGTATGGGGAAGGTACCCATTAATGAGGAGTATTTTAGAAGACCCACACCAACGTTCTCGTATCCGGGGGGGGGGTTGGCAATGAACGGTATGTTTCCGGTACGTGCATCGGAGTTAAAGAAGGATAATTGGTCGACAATAATTACCTTGCCTTGATGCGGGAAATGCATGACACGGAAAAGAGTCGACACAACTGCGCGCATGGAATCAATCCAGCTATGACCATGTAGAAGGTTGTAATTGAGAGGAGCGTCAAAGACCTCCACTTCAACTTGGACCATTTTGCCTTCTAACGTAATCAGAAATGAAGGGAGGACACCGTAAGGTTTAAAACCGGATCCATTAAAGGCTTTGAGCGTGTTGTGGGATTCAGTCAAAGGAGGAGAGATGATGGCTTTCCAATAGTTAATAGACATGACACACGTCGAGGCACCCTCGTCGATAACTGTTCTACAATTTTTTTTGTCGGAGACAATAACTTGTATTTGGAATGCGAGTTGAGGGGGTAACCTTGGAATGTGATCTTCCAATTAAAAAATAATTAAATTCGTATCCGTAGGGTCGATTCCACCAATAGCTTTCAACAGGGCCTTCCGTTGTATAGGACAACTTTGAAGGACTTCGAGGGCTGACATCGCAGATGGTGCTTGGGCCAGATCTTCAACAATACTGTAGTTCTGGGCAACACGGGCATGAGGATTGAAAGATGATTTCCGAACGATGCTCTTTGGAGGAGGGTGAAGAACTGTGTTGAGGCTTGGTCGTTCGAGATGAAGAGGACTATTGGTAGGTGAAGTCGTGGGAGATGGTTGGACCAACGAAGGAGGTATCACATCAACCGTCTCTTTGGAGAAAGGATAATATTTGGCTTGAGTGGTAAGTGTGAGGTCTTGCTGCTTTGAATCACCTGTACACATTAAGACATAGGATGTATTGAAGGGGGAAGGTTGGTCATGAATGACCAATTGGGCCTATTGTTGAGAGGGGAAGGGTTGTGAAAATACGATCAGAGTGGGTGGTTTCGTGGTCCCTTGAAGGAACTTAGTAACCTTGGCTCGTCGTGGACAATCCTTAGTGTAGTGATCATCACCACAGATAAGACAAGGGTATCGGAGTTTGCACTTATCCATATCGTCAATAGGTGGTGTTTTGGTTCGCTCTACTTGCAAATTATTTTTGTCCTACTTATTCTTACCCTTTCCCTTTTTGGATTTGTTTTTACAGGCGGGGGTAGATTGAACAACATTTACCTCAGAAGTTTTTCCGGTGGGAGGGGTAGGAGACAGAGCATTTTGAACATTAGAAGAAATGGGTTTGGGGTTGTTGCTAGAGGTTTGGATGGAATGCGGTTGGGCATGGAAAGTGCCAATCACACCATCAGCTGCATGAGAAGTAGTAGGAGTAGTTGAAGTGGCAGAAGTAGAAGGACGAGGTGCATCAGGGAGTAGGTCGTAAAGAGTACCCCTTTGTGAGTAAATGAGGTCAAGGTATTGAGCACAACTAACGCCTTGTTCTTCCGTGACAACTCCACCCATGGCGATGTCATGACCGATGTCATTCATGGATGATTTCGTGAACCACTCTTCCAGCAACTGATTGGGAAGTTCGATTTTGATGAGACGTCGTCTCCATCGCCACTCATGAATGTGATCGGAGATATGAGTGGCTTTGGTTTGTTTGAAAGAACTCAAAATCTCGTTCCCTGTTTCATAGCGGATCGATAACTGGTAGTGGGTGAGGAAAGCCATAGCGAGGGTGTTGAAGTCAACGAAGAAACCTCATGGTAATTCTATATACCACTTTGCGGTGGAACCCGTGAGGGTTCACTGAAAAAGGCGTAAACGAATAGAGTCATCCATCAAGGAGTTGGATGAGCACCAAAGGTGAAAAGTCATTACATGATTGTTTGGATCCTCTCCTAGTTTTTCATTGAATTTAGGGATGTCGGATGGTAGTTTGGTCGGTATGGTGGGCCATTGGGGAGAGTGACGGATCAGATCATTTAAAATAATTGACAGATCCGGGAGGTCTAGGGTGGTTAAGAAAGGTAACCGTCTATTCACATGCAGATACTAGTGACTTTGGGGAGGGAGTCCCGTCGGCAAACCAATGGGACCATAAGCAGTCTGCATATAATGCGAGGATTCGGGAAGATTCAGTTGTTGGTGTGGAGGTAAGTAACTCATAGGGTTGTACCCTTGAACAAGGGCGTGGGGTTGAGAAATCGGGCCCCAAATAGGATTAGACATACCTGGATAGGGTTGGCCTGTACTAGGGTGTATGACGTAGCTAGCTAGAGGTTGTTGCCCCCTAGTTGGGTGAGGATTATGTTGTATAAGATGATTCCAATACTGGGCCAAGGATGGAGGTATGTTTTTTCCATAGGGTGGGGTCGGTGGGGGTTTCCCTCCAATCGGGGGTTGCGTCCCAATTGGGATTTGTCCTGCAAGGGGGGGGTTGAGTTGGGCCTCCTTGGTGAAATTGTCCACCAACAAGAATCTGGTAATTTGGTGTGAACGAAGGAATGGTGCCACTAGGATCAGTGCCTCCTATAGAGGATGGAAGAGGTCCTATGAAAGGGGGCGGAGGAAATGTCGGAATGAAACCGAGAGGATGGTGCCCAGAAGGAGTGGAACTTCCAGGAGTTCCGAATGAGATTTGCGAAGGAGCGGGAATAGAGGCATTCAACGCATGGTATCTGGGTGGAAGTGTCGAGGTGACTCTGGGTGAAAGCGGTGTGCCAATGGGGGCTTGGCTAGCCACGGTAATCCCGGTGTGAGGACTCATGGTATCTGTGTAATGGACCATTTGTAAAGGGAGATTCAAGATATGGTCAGCCCACGGAGCTTCTGTACCAGGAAAATAATAAGTAGTAGTAAAAGGTACTGCATCTGGATCAGATGTTTTGGGTAGCTCAGGTGAGACAGTGATATCAACGCCTGCTCCTAAGCCAAAGAGATCCCATCTAAAAACGCCAGTAGTCCAAAAAGGATATTGACCCTCAGGTCTTAGGAAAGGTCCATTCGGTGATCCAGAAGACTGAACAACCAAGTCTCCGAAAGAATTCACTCGCACAATGTGTCTCTCGGAGTCGGGATGAAGTCGAAATTCCTCTCGAGAATTGGTAATTTGGAACCGTTCTAGAGAGTCAATTCTTTCCACTTGTGGAGTGGCAATGTCTTGGACTTCACTCTGTTGAGGAGATCCCTCCGGTGAGTTGGTAGGAAAGGGTTGAGAACCTTCCATATTTTCTGGGGGTAAGCCTTGCATCCTACGTGAATGACGTGGAGGGTCAATTGTGATCGAGTTAAAAACTTACGAAGGAAATTCTATGGTCAACTTGGGTAAACAAACAACATGCGCTAGTAAAAATCTAGGAAGCAAAACCAAGAAAACAAGACCTTCTAATTCTGAAGCCACTAGTTGGTGATGAAATCCAACATCGCAACAACGAGACAAGAAGGGGTTGGGCTAGGGTGGAAAAGTTACGTTGACGACCTACTTAACGGACTTACACCCTGGTGCAAGCTCCCACAGATAATCGTGGGTATACCCTCCAAGGAGCCCGAGTGAGTTTGGTCAACATCGATTCCAGGTACCATGAAGACTTGCCCCTTCACAGTCACCTTGTGTAAGACCCTAAGAAGATAGGCCATTAAGGTTTCCACCAACAACAATAAATCCTGGGGGAACAGTCGACAGTCCAATCCACATGCAAGGGCATGGTATCTAGCCCGAAATCATCTTGAGAGGCTTCCACTCATCATTGTGGGTATACCTTCAAGTGACTCTCGTAATACGTGCAATATCCACACCAATATTGACAAAGCAGGTGAGTAACTCTGTCAATCTCAATGTGACCTCGAGTTTGACCCTTGTGTGAGAAGGGCTTCCCAGGAAAAAATGTTGCAAATGGAACTTGACACTCCTTACCACAAGATGCTATTGTGTGTTTTGTGCTTTGGAGAGTGTATCTCACTGCCTATTCCAAATCTCTAGCCTAGATAATGTTGGTGTAAAAGAGTCCTAGAAAAGAGTTATTAGTTAAATTTTAAAAATTGCGCAATATTATTAAAGACTGTTGTTACTCAAAGGAGACGGAAATGAAACCGATGTTGTGTGAGACTCCGACCCAACAATGCATAGATAGGAATGAATGATACAATTTTTTTGTTCGATGAATCCTATTTACAGGAGGGAAAGAGGAGTTCTTTGGAACAACTTGAACTACGATATATGATCTTCTTTGAAATGAAACATCATCAATCATGAACAATGCCAATCCTCTATTTGTTCTATTTCAATAATTGAATGCCAATATTGTCAAAAGAAAAATGTTTTTTCATTTTCACTAGAAACTAAACAACAGTGGTGGAACTAAGAAAAACTAGCAATCGATGAAAAAACAATATACAACAAAAAACCCAAACCAATCTTTCAAAGAAGACAAAAATAACAAACAGACAAGACTAGTCTCTTCAAATGCATGTGGGCAACAATTTTCCAAGTAATGAGCAATTGAAAAAGACAATTAATCCCAACTTTTAAATCGATCACCGGCTCCCAACCAAACAAGCACTCAGATTTAAAAACCATAGATTATATCCTTGTTAAGAAAAGGTCAAGAGGTAACAGTTGAGAAAAAATGAACAAGAAGAGATTTCGATTTCCGAAGACTAATCATTCAAAAAATTCGAAGTCAAGAAACAATCAATCACTGGCCAAAGAAGTTCTTTTCAGACACACATACAAATCTGGGCATCTGAGGATACAAAAAACCTTAATCCAAAAATTTTCAAATGGGTTCGCAGGCTGGTAGTGGAGTACAGTGCGAGAATCAAGGATTCTCGCAGGCTGGACATAAGCAGAGTGCGAGAAGTTCACACTGGACTGAACAGCAGGGTGTGAACTCTAGTGGTTCTCGCAGGCTACAGAAGGGTGCAGTGCGAGAAGACCTGAAACTAAGCAAAATTTGGAAAAAGACAATTTTTTTGAAGGAACTTCTTGACCCAGGGAGTCTATTAGGGTCACCTCAAGACTCATAGATTGATGGAAATGAAAAATGGTAAGTTAAGAGCAAATGGCCAAGGAAAAACCACCAAAAACCACCAAAAATTGGTTTCATCCCCAGTGGAGTCGCCAATTTTGTTATCGGACAAATCGGTAGGTGCGGACACTAATAGATCTCCCTAGATCCACCTAGATCTAGAACAAAACAGGACATGACACGACTCTTTCCCTAAGTTGTAATCATTGAATCTACTAATAGGGAGGAATAAGTGACATACCTTTATATCGCTTCCTTAGGTCTCTGTTGTTCCCGCTTCGTTCCGGTGCTCTCGTGAAGTCAAGTCCAAGACAACACAAACCAACGAAAGTGAAGATAGAAAAGTATATTCAATGTCAACCTATGCATATGATCAAGGAATTACACAATAAAGTAAGAGTGACTTTATGGGAAAGGGACATGCCGCTGTATCATATTAATTGAAAGTAGAAGATACAACCTGATTGCCTTGATGTTGCAAGCTTCCTTTCAGTGACCCTTGGTTCCAACACACACAATTGCTCTGTACTTGCATGAAGAAGATCCAATTCCTCTTGATAGACCAAATAGAGCCTTCAAGCTACTGTCCAAGCAGGGTTCTTCACACAATTCTTTCACCAATTCTCCATTCAATCTTGCTTAACCTTTTCCATGAGAAACCCTTCAATATATAGGAGAAGGAGAGATGGTTACATGGATGAGGATGATCACATCAAATCCGAGAAGTCAGTAGAATGACAACCATGCGAATGCCAATTCATTTTCTAGAAGATTCCCTTCTAGAACCCTCGAGACCTCTTCTCCTTTCCAAGCTTAAAAACAGATTCGCACCCTATGTATGGAGTAGACTGTGAGAAGTTCGCACCCTAAGTGTGGGTGGCCTGTGAGAATGAAGGATTCTCGCACCCTAGACCATAGTCAGCCTGCGAACTCATCTTAAAAATATGTTTTTGGAAGGAGACAAGAGCCACTTTTCTCAGGCTGTTGAGACATCACCAAAGTGACCAAAATCTTGTGTAACACCACATGTTATAACATGGTCAACCATGGATTGAGGGGAGATCTAACTGATTCATTATTATAATATTTATTTGACTTGTCATGGAGTTAGTTAGAAAATAATAATATTTTATTGTATAAGAGAAGAGATTCACTCTATAAAGAAGAGTTCTCTCTCTCCATTGTAAAGGGTGGAGAATTTGGGTATTTAGGAGATCTCCTCTTGGGTTGCATTGTATAATATTTTGGTAAGCTTAATGGAGAGTTTGAGGTATATTTTCATTTGATGTGAGGCTTTATTGTGCACTCATATTTTATGTGTTGATTTTGTATTAAGAAACCCTTGTAGCATGTTGTGATCATTGCCATTATAATAAACCATGCTTCATTTTGGATAGAGTAATGTGAGGTTTCAACTCTCTTATTTCTATTGTGATTATGTCAGCCTGCGTGATTCTTATTATTGGTTCCTGGAGTCTTAACTAGGATGGGACTTCAATCTTTTGTCAAATTTAGGTCCTTGAGAACCATTAATTGTGTATGGATTTAACACTTAGCAATCTTTTCCACCATAAGAGATTCATTAATTCATAACAAAAGTATTTGTAATCACTTTATAAAAAAATGAACTATTCTTACTTACATAGAATTCCTTAACATTTTAAAAAGTAATTAATCAAATTAAATAAATTTATACATTCATACACATAAGATTCATACACTTTGAAATTCATACATTCATCAACATATAATGCAAAAACAATGAGATTTATAAAAAAATATGTCAGGAAATGTGTGTGTGTGTGTGTGTGTATTCAACATTGTATAAATTGTACTTTTTTACAAAATGGCACATTGTGCCCAATATACAAAACGACAAAAAGTGCCCTAACATAAAAAATAACCATATGGTGGCCTAGATACAAAATGGAATTCATTGGTCACTCATTGACCACTGCCACCCTCACCACCCTCAGGAGCATAGTAGAAATTGATCTTTCTTCTCTTGCTTGAAGAATCAACTCGAGTGGTTTTACACCTGTGTGTGGTTTATCGCTTCAGAGACTACACAAAGACAAAACATTTTTATAATTTTTTTCCACAATAAATTAAAAGACTCACAAAATGATATAAAATTATTCTCTATATAAAATTGATATAAAATTATTTCACTTAAGATAGATATTGAAATATTTTATTTATAATCCATATTAAAAGATTTTTGTGTTATTAATATTTTTTTTAAATACAAGTATCAACTCCATGTTGAACATGGAAAGAATTACACATCTCTCACAATAATTAATATATATATAATAATAATAATAATTTGATATTTATATACACTTTATAGTTTTTGGATCCACTCGGAATGTAATTCCTTCTTCTGATTCATATTTACTAAGGTCATCTATGTTAAAAGTTTAAACTACCACCTTTAAAAATTTGTAAGTGAAATTTCATAAATTCGTATACAAATACTTATAAGAATTTCATATTGAAATTACAACGATGGAAAACAGGTTCTAAGTAATTTGGCTATAAAATATAGTTAACACTTTGTTTTATTACTTTAAAATAATATTGAGTCGAATTTGGTTTTTGATATTTAAAAAATAAAAATATAAAATATAATTAATACTTTGTTTTATTACTTTAAAATAATATTGAGTTGAGTTTGGTTCTTGGTATTTAAAAAACAAATTAACTAAAGAGTTATTTATTTATATATTTATAGTAGTTATATTATTACATCTTATATCCACTTATTTGTGTCTTTTTATCAAATAGTATATGTGCCTTTTTATCAAAGTTGTATATGTATCAACAAGTGCATCATGACGGATGGGTTTTGATATAAGTTCTGAGAATTTGAAATATACAAATTGTTAAAGCAATTTATTTGAAATGATATCGAAAGGGAGGATTAGTAAATTTTTTTTAATAATGATGAAATCAAGTTATTTTTTCACTATTTTGAAAGAAAAAAAATGCTAGAGTAAATAAAACACACTTAATATTAAAACATTTAATATTCTATATATTGAAATTTGTATTGTTTAATTTAAAATATTCTGCTGCAAGACTCATATTAATAACCATGCTGTAATTTATGATACCTAACCTCAAAAAAAGTTACAATGTAAAATGATGAGTTATTCATAGATGCTTCTCATTTGGTGAAGAATAAGGCTACTAGGTAGCATATACTTGTGCAATATAATAATGAAAGTATTGTTTAAGGAGATAGGGAGACTAGGAGTAGGCATAAAATGATTAGATGGTAGAAATATTTATTACAATAACATTGGGGAAGTGAAGGCAGCAATAAGACTTCAAATTTTTTGGCCAATAAGATATTAGATAAATAAGATTTAAAATTTAAAATTAATCATTATTTTTTAAAACTTTAGATAAAAGAATGTATATTTTATGGGCAACCATTAACTAATAAAAAATCAAACCTAACTCAACACTATATACCATGTCTATCAACAAGTATAATAACATGATAACTAAAAAAAAATATAAAAATGTTTAAATATCTTATTTAGTTTGATTATGTAAAAATCTTATTGCAAGGTATTATTTTATTTAATAATATTTGTAAGAAACGTTATTAATTACTTTATTTGTCTTTTATTATTTAAAAAAACAATTTGTAACCTCTTAATGTACATAAGTGTTACCATGCAATTATGCACACAAAAAAACAAAAGTTAGTCTCGTAATAAGTAGACCCAATAGAGAGGAGTGCATATAAAAATAATTGAATTGACTTGCTATTTGAATAATCCCGGTAGGCTGTGTTGCTTCATGAGTTTTGAATTTAAATTAATTTGTTATTTGAATGTGTAAGCTTTGTTATTTTATGATTTTTAATTTAAAAATTCAATTATTTGTGAGGATTCTAGTGTTGAGATTTTAATATTAATGAGGAATTAAACACTTAGATTTTAATGTTGACGAGGAATTAAACACTTATATTTTAATGTGTGTTAAGTTGTTAATTAATTTTATCATTTATTATTTATATATAATTTAATACTAATAATTTAATATAAATGATATGTTTTTTTTTTTTTTGACTATATGTGTTAAGTTGTTAATTAATTTTATCATTTATTATTTATATATAATTTAATACTAATAATTTAATATAAATGATATGTTTTTTTTGACTATATGTGTTACAGAACATGCAACATAGAGTATATTCAATTGTCTAAGAATTTTGGAAGGAGCAATTAAGTCCTTTTTTTTAGAGAATGAAAAACCAATCACCAAAACTTAGGTCTTTAATCAAATTGCAATTTCATAACCTGCCAAGAGGAAATGTAAATAAGGAAAAGTTGCATACACGATGTTTCTAATATTCTTTGTTGGGGACACACCACAAAAGGCGTCTTTTCCAGTAAGGAAGCTTACACTCTCAAAGCAAAACACCATTTATTTATATAAAGAATATATCTGGAATAAAATTTGGAGGGAAAACCTACGGCCCAAGGTTAGTACTTTCCTGTGGCTTTTGGTCCAAAACAAAATCCTAACATGGGAGAATATTCTCAGAAGAGGATTTATCGGACCTTCCATATGTCCACTTTGCAAACATCAGGAGGAAATACAAAGCATCTCCTCAACCGATGCGAATTTAGCTTACATATTTGGGAATGAGTAATTCAATCCATGCACACAATTGATCTATATCCAAACAACATCAAGAGCACCATCGAAAAATGGAGGAACAAGGTTTTCAAAAATCCTATAATCAATTGCATTTGGAAATTATTACCCGGTTTCATTGTTTGGCAACTATAATGACCCCGCCATTACGACAACAAAAGCGATGTACAATAGGTAATTTTTTTTTTCATTAGTAAATTAAAACATCACAACACAATTAATTTCATCATAAGCTCACATTATCATAATTATTAACGACACAAATCAATGTATTAACATAATCAATAACGACACATCATATATTAATCAATACATAAACAAATTCACCAAGTTCATCCGAAAGCAACATCATTATCGACCAATCAACATTTATCAAAGGAACTACCCGCCCAATGTATCCTGCATGATTAGGACATCCAAGACACATAAGCAACGCTCAAGTTCAGGATTCATCCAATTGATTTTGACCATTTAATGTCTCAAATCTGACGACTATTATGAGGAACAAGGAAGTATATAATTCCCATTAATTCAATCATACACCACTATTCAACTAGAATTATCAGCATACTTAACCATCAGTTCATCATAATGCAAATAATAATCTACTCTACTTAATAAATCTTCAAGTAATATTGAGTGTAAATGAGTAAGAGAATTTTACATAAAGAATAATAACCCAAAGAGAATAAGTAAATATTACTCTCTTGTAACTCAACTATGCATCTTCATATTAAGGAATATCTTCTAAGAATATATATCAAGAATCTAAAGGCTAAAATCATATATTCATTTGCAAGTAACCACAAGAAGATCAATCTTCTTAAGCACTACATTAAATTTAGATGCTACCTTGCATTATGCATCCAATTTATAAAACTAATAAACATCAATCACAATATCGATTAATAAGAAGTCTGTTGCTGGCATATCCATTTAAAAGAACTAAGGGGTTCGATCATAGCAAGCAAGATGGAAAGATTCCAAGACTACCTTACATTTCCATTGCCAGAAACTATAAGAAGTCAAAACCATAATTAAGAATGAGATAAGAGCAATTATATGCTATCTTGCATATCCATATGTAAGGAAAATTAAAGAATACCAAGTTTTATTTTAAAAATAAAAATAAAGAACCCGATGTTGACTTATAAACTCAATTAAAAGAACCAAGGGAAGACCCAACAATAACATACAAATCCAATGTCAACTTACAATTCGATTCAAAGGTATTAAGGAAGACTAAATCTGATTTCAACCATACATAAGAATGAAATTGCTATCTTAAAAATTCATTGGAGGATTTAAGGGAAGACCAACCGTAATAAGTAACAGAAAAAAGTCAACTACCTACGTATCGATTTAAGAATTAAGAAAATCAAGTCTTATTAAACTATAAATAAGCACTCACATGCTAACTTATAAATCTGTTTAAAATTTTATGAAGACAAATAATAATTGACCATAGATAATTAATATCCAGAGGCTAAATCACATATCCAAAGTAAGGAACAAGAAGGAGTTTCAGAATCTATCCCAGCCCCAGATCCAGTGTGCAGAAAAATCCAAAATTCATTTCAGACCTCAATCCGCCTCTCCATCCGTCACTTAATATAGTCCTCCATCTGACATTTAATCCGGTCCTCCATCTGGGACTTAATGCGGTCCTCCATCCAACACCTAATTTCTGATAATTTAAATTAAAGTCAACATGCAACAAAAATGATTTTATTAATTGCATAGCCTCAGAGGAAGGGAAAATAAATTTGATGTAGGGTCTGTCAAGAAGTGGCAGCGATAGGTAAGAGGTGAGTAAACGTGTATACGTCCAACCAATCAACAAATTCAACTCACCCTTCTTGGTGTTAACTGTACGATGTTACCACTGTTTTAAAACGTGGAAAATCAATGCAAAAACAACTAACTGGAAAATGGGCAACCAGACACGAACATGTTAAATGACACTATAATTTCAAGAGAGACATTTTTTCATATGGAACTTAATTCGACACATGATCCAACCCTTGATCCGACACTCGTTTCATACCTTGAAACAAAACTGAATTTCTGGTAATTTTGAATTTAAAAATTACAGGCAACGAATGGATTTCGGGAATGGTTAAGCCTTAAAGAAGGGACATTAAACAAATTACAGAGAGACACAGGTAATTCTATTAATGGTTGTATCCCCAATTTAATTCTGAATTAGAATTCTAACAAATGGTAAAAATCAGACTACAAAATACAGGAGACAATGATCAATTTAAACACCGAATTACGATTTGAATGTGCAACAAAATTAATTTTATAATGACTTGGAGTTGCAAACGAATTTGGTAGTGGTTCAATGCTAACAACCTCGGGAGCTTAATTTTCTTTAATAGCGAATCAATTAAATTCTAGGACAAAAGCTTCAATTTATAGGCAACGATTCATTTGTTATCATAACTTCCAAAATTTCCTTTCCTGATGAGGAGATATTTCAAGAATACATCAATGCTAGCCTAGCACTCAAATAATTTCGAACTATTACGAACATTTCATAAATCGATTTTATTGGCAGTAACCCCAAATTCCTCCCGATTAATATTATCATGCATAGTCTTTTAATGGTCAATCTTTAGTAATATCAGGGACGTTGTGCATGGACTCTACACAACTAAATCCCAGAACTTCTATAGACTACAGTGAACAACATTTTTTCTTTTCTTTTCAAAGGTTAAGGTTCTCGATCAATTCGCACAGATCGAGTTCTAGAGCAGCATCAAAGTGCAATACTCAAATGAAAGATGAGAAGGAAAAAACTTGCAACAATTATGGAAAAGTTAGACTCACTGTAAAAATTACTTGACCAAATTATACAATAATTAGTTCAAAGGATGCTAAACAAAAAAGCGAACATAAGATAATTAAATATTGGACGCACCAATGATTCAACGAATAACTAGACTAGAAGTCAGGACTATAAAATACACTAGTCACAACCATAAGTTTAAATTTCTGGGTTAAAAATGAGAAAACCAGATAACAAGGGAAATGCCCAATACTTAATTTGAGAAGTTTGAAAAGACACAATGCCAAAATTCACTATCTAGATTTCACAAACCATAAATATTTGGTCAATTCGATTTTAGAATTACAACACGGTTCATGGCGAATTTCTAAAAGCAATATTATACAATTAAATCTTAATAAATTTCAATCTCTGAATAAGAATACTGTAATTGTCGAAAAACAAATCTGAATATGTTCTTCAACAAATGACGCTCCTTCCTTTCTCCCACTTGCTAATCATTGAGACTTCACTAATACCTCCCAGCCAACGCTAGGGGTACTCTTCTTCCCCCTTATCCCCCTGATCCGCAAAGGGGCCAAGAACACACACAACCATAAATACTATAGCTCCAAGCTTGCCTCACAAGGTAGAGCCACCACTCTAGATCAATCTTGGTATCCCAACTCTCACAAGTAAAACCAATAAAAAATAATTTGGTAGCATAACTTTACCAATAACCAATGTGATGCCTTTCCCCTCTTTACCATTTGGTTTATAGAAGTTTCCTTAATGAAAACTCCCCACTTGCACAATTAATTCACTTTTTAATTAGATAAATTAGAATTATTTCCCCCGTACACTTGTCACCCTTTCCCCAAGTTGAACAAGTAATTCCACATTTGAATTTAATTAAAGTCAATTTCCTCCACCCTTCCTAAAAACACTCCTTAATTTTCTCCTAGTTGTCTCTTTATTCCCCTTATTCCCATTTAATGACTGATGCCTTACTAAGTCTGAGTTGAGTTAAAATAGTAATCTTCTTCTAGTTAGACTAGTGTTAACTAGACTCTAGATACCTTTCTATGCGTAGACATTCTTTCAACTTTATTCCTTTCTTACCTTAAATTCCAATTTTGTATTTTCTTGCACATATGTGTATTAAATCAATCTTTAGTTTTATTTTCTTTTTCTTAATTTCTTAAATTGATTTACCTCATTCCTATTTTGATTTAGTTAATAATTTAGTTTTAGTCTTCTTACCAACTTAGGATTAATTTTTGAATAGGCTTATACTTTCATTTGGGGATTCAAAATTAATAATTTCAATCCTTAATTAATTAATTAAATCCAACAATGCTTAAATATTTTACAAGTTTTAATTATTCGCTCAAGGTTTTCTAGGCCACCTAGATTTATTGGCTAAAGTTTTATTTCCGTGATGTGCCCTTCAAGACGCACTTCGTGCTCCAAGGGTGTCACTTGCCTTTATCTGTTTTTGGTAGTTGTCCAACCCTTGGAGTCAACACTCCATTGAGGCGACCTTGTGAGAGACTAGGGGCTTCTAAGGAATAAGGGTCATGCCTTGTTGCGTGCCCCTTCGAAATCTTAGTGAGCGACTGTCTCAGTCTACCCTCACGACATTGTGGTCCTCTCGAACTAGGTAATCGTTAACCTGCAATTCGAGCCATGACGAGAGTGCTAGTAGGATGTGACAGGGACTCTACCACACCTCTACCTCAATATCTGGTCTATGTGCATTGCCCCTTTACTCCTTATGTGAGTCATATTAACAAGCCTTCATCAGCCTGCATCCATCAACAAACACTGTCAAAGATCCATATATAAAATCATACTATAATCGATCATATGTCACATATGCATAAATGAAACACTCAAACCAATACAATCCACTCCATGAATCAATCCCGAGTCTAAGGAGGTCCATTGATGCCATTGACACCCACAATCTGTCAAGTGACCTGCACACTTAGGGAAAACTCATCAATAACATATGTCAATACATATATATCCAATAAAATTAAATCACAACCATCAACATCATCATAAAAATCCATAAGCTAAACAATAACCATGTACTATAAATGGATCACTTGCATGCAAGTGTCTTAAAAGAATAACTCGATAACATGTTCTCGCAAGAGAGAGATGTTACACACATGCCTTCTTGTTTTAAACTCCGCCTCGAAGTTGCACAATATATATATATATATATATATATATATATATATAATGCAGTAAAAAGTATCTGATAAGATCTGTATGTCTAATCTATCAAAACAAGTAAGGAAACTACTGACACATATCATATGCGTCCTCCCAGGTAGTCGAGTGTGGACTATAATTGTCCCCCTAGACCTTGACCTGATCGATTATTCGACGTCGTAGTTGTCGAATGCGATGGTCCATAATGTAGATTGGCTCCACCATGAGTGCACCCTCGTCCGACACATGCAAGGAACTGATGTCAATCAGATGTGTAGGATCACTAACATAATGTCTCAAAACAAATACAAGAAAAACATCGTGCCTACACCTCAAAGAATCAAGAAAGGCCAATCAATAAGCCATGGGTCCCTTCTTTTCCACAACTTTGAAAGGTCCCACAAACCTAGGAGAGAGTTTAGCACCCTTTCCAAACTTGATCGAACTCTTGTACAGTTTCATCCGCAAGAAAACTCGATCGCCAACTTCATATATGTAGTCAACAGGATGCGCATCAACATGACTCTTCTGTTTATATTTCACTTATTTAATGCTTTTTCTTATCATTTTCATTTGTTCTTCCATCTCTTAGATCGCTTCGGGTCCTACCAGGGCCCTATCCTCAAGTCGATCCCAACTCAAAGGCATCCGACATGGTCGCCCGTAAATAAACTCAAACAATTCCATATTAATGGTACTCTGATAGCTGTTGTTGTATGAAAACTCTACCAGTGGCAAGAACTCTTCCCAACGTTTTTGTTGGTCCATCACATACATACGCAACATATCTTCCAAAATTTGGTTCTTTCTTTCTGTCTTTCCATCTTTCTCAAGGTGATACGTTGTACTAAATTTTAGTTGTGTCCCCAAGGACTCTTGGAAACTAGTCCAAAAACGTCATGTAAACACCAATTCTCTATAGGATATGATCCTTTTTGACACGCCATGCAATCTCACAATCTCACTGATAAAAACTCTAGCTATGTCTGGTGTCTGATACGTCATATGCATAAGGATAAAATGTGCACTCTTCATTAGAGTGTCAACTACCATGAAAATCGAGTCGTGCCTCCTTGCCATCAACGACAATCCAACAATAAATTCCATCGAAATGACCTCCCATTTTAATTCAGGAATAGCGTGTGGATGCAGTAATACTACCAGATGTCTATGTTAAACTTTCACTTGCTGACATTCAAGACATCTCGCCACGTAGCTAACTATGTCTTCCTTCATCCATTCCAGAAGAATAAAGGCTTAATGTTTGCCTTCATCTTCCTAACTTCTAGATGAGCCATGTACACTGTTCTATGAGCTTCCCTTAAGATCAAACTTCTCAATTAATAGTTAGGAGGTACATAAATTTGGTTATTATACGTCATCAATCCATCATTGTCCAATGTATACCCTTCAAACTTTAGTACTATCATGGTGTCTTGTCCGATATTTTCCTTAACCACTTTATACCAGTCATAGTTGAGATGTATAGTTAGAAATTTTTCTCGAAGATTTGTCTAAAGAGGTATCACCGAGAATATACGTGGTATTTGACTCAATGCATCTTCCACTCTATTCACTGTACCTTTAATATAATAAATCTCAAAATTGCATTCGCTAAGTAAGTATGACCAACACCTTTGTCGCGCATTCAAGTCATTCTGCGTAAAAATATGTTGTAGTCCACAATGATCTGTCTTTAGTTCTAATTTTCATCCAATCAAATAGTGTCTCCAAAATCTCAAGGAATAAACAATGGTCAATAACTCCAAATCATGCATTGCGTAGTTCTCCTCATGCTTTCTTAATTTCCTTGAAATGTAAGCGATCACTTGATCGTATTGCATCAATACTCCACCTAACCCTTCCTTGGATGCATATGTGCATACCGATAATTCCTTCTCCATGTTGGGGACATTCAATATTAGGGATGTCGTCAACAAATCCTTGATAATTTGAAATGATTCCATGCATTTCTCAGTCCATAAAAACTTCTTGTTTTTCTTCTGCAATTCCGTGATCGGATTTGCTATCTTCGAAAAACCTTCGACAAACCATTGGTAATATCTTACTAAACCCATAAAGATGCATAATTTTGGTACATTTGTTGGCGCGGGACATTCCATAATAGCCTCTACCTTTGCGAGATCCACTGATATACCTTCTCCGGATATAACGTGCCCTAAGTAATGAATCTTCAATTGGTAAAAAGAACATTTCGACAATTTCCCGTATAATTTTTTTCACGTAAACACTGTAGCACCAAGCATAAATATTCATCATGTTATTTTGTCGTCCTTGAATATATTAGTATGTCATCAATTAATACTTGAAATTTTTTTTCCAAGTACTCACAAAACATGCCATTCATTAAAATCATGAATACCCTCAGGGCGTTTGTCAGTCCAAACGGTAAAATCGTAAACTCATAGTGTCTGGACCTCGTCTTGAATGCGGTCTTAGGAATATTTTCCTTTTTAATTCGTAATTAGTGATATCCCGATCTCAAGTCGATCTTTGAAAAGACCGTCGTGCATTTCATTTGATCAAACAAATTGTCTATTCTTGGAAATAGATACTGGTTCTTGATCGTCGTCTTGTTCAATTGATGATAGTCAATACAAAGTCTCCACGACCCATCCTTATTTCTTATGAAAATAACAGGCGCACCCCAAGGTGACACACTTGGACATATAAGTCCCAAGTCCAACAACTCCTTCAGTTTCATTTTCAACTCTTGTAACTCAGGCGTTGACATCCGATAAGGTGTTCTTTATATTAGTTCAGTTCCAGGTTTCAAGTCGATTGTAAACTCCAACTCTCTTTCAGGCGACAAGACCGTTAACTCTTCTGGAAATACGTCAGCAAACTCTTGTACTACCGGAAGGTTTTCTAATCCTTCCGCCTCACCCCTTTCGTTTAACTCAAAGATTGCATATAACTTACATCCTTTGCGCATGATCTTCTGTAGTTGTAGGGAAGAAATGAACCTCAAAAACACTCCCTTCTTTCTTCCTAAATCACTCTTCTCTGCCCCACATCATCGGTCAAACTTAATCGTTTCGTATTACATTTGAGTATCGCATCATGTGATTCCAACTAGTCCATACTGATTACTATGTCATAAGATCATAAGATCATGACATATAGGTTTGCCTTCATTACAAAATCTCCCAAGTCAATGCTATAGTTTGTAACCTTTCCTCCAACACTCTGTTTGGAACCCGAAGCCAATTCTACGTATCTAAACTCGTCCTAATAGACTACCTTTACCTTAATTCTCTATATCACTGCACTAGAAATAAAGCTCTCTGTAGCACCAGGATCTATCAAAATACTAAAGTTCTTATAGACAATCATACATGATGTCTCAAGAATAGTGGGATGGCACTCAACCTAGAGGTTATTCACCACTGCATGATTCCTGTGGGCCTTGCCCAATCTCCAACTGTAGTGGGTCATGTTTATCCAACCGCTCTGGCCTTCTCAATCATACAATCTTGCTGGTAATGTGGATCTCCATAGGTCCAACATCTGGTCTTCATTCCAATACTCCTAGTCCCCGAAGTAGAAGTTGTTTCTCTCCTGATGTCGTATGTCCGGTTGGTCTAGAAAGAGTCTTTCCCTAACCCACACCACATATCTCTTCCTCATCTATGAGGGCCTTCTGGATTGCATCGTGCAATGTCTGAGGCATTAGGATCTGTACCTTTGTACGAACGTTGAAGTTAAGGTCAGCACAAAATTTTTGACCTTCAACTTCTCTATGTTTAGGTGTGGGTCATACCTAAGTAGCTCCATGAATCTGGCCTCATGCTCTGGCACCATATGACCACCCTGTCGTAAGGTGTTGAACTCATTAAGTTGATTCTCGATGAATTCTTCTGACGGATACCTCTCCTGGAACCATTCCTCGAACAGTTCCCATGACACATATTCGACGACCATGTTTAGCTAAGGTAGGAGCGTATTCCACCAAAGAAGAGCACTCCCCTTCAACTGAAATATCTCCCTTTGAACTTTCATGTTGGAGGTGAAATCATGAAGTGTGAAGAACATCACCATGTTATCCAACCATGCCTCAACTGCTGAGCTGTCCATGGCACCCATGAACTCGAAAACTTAATCTTCTCGAGTTCCTTGAGTACACTACTATTAACTACCAGAGGGCATTGTGAACCCTTATTGGGTCCAGACGTCCTTCCCTCATCTGATCAAGATGACTAATCAAGCCTCCAACATCCTCTGAAAGGATCTCATCATCCCTACCATAATTCCCACATCTACCTGCTCCTACTTAGAAGTAATGCCATCCTTCAAATGATTAGATTGATCCAGGTGGATATCGGGGGCCACCCACCTTTTCCAAATGGCTCAAAACAGTTTTCTGGCCATTTTGGCAATTTACTATTTTTAGCAGATTTTCACTTCCGGGGCCATTTTGAGGGCCTAAATGAAGTTTTTTCGAGA